>ONZH01000676.1:0-65514 GCA_900303285.1 Rhinella marina | reverse complement strand
TGAGAATTTGGGGTAATGGTGGGATTAGGCAGCCTCAGAGGCATCCATGCATGCTGCCCCTGCTGTTTCCTGTCCATTTCCGTGGTGTTTCCATCATTTTCTGAGGTTTTCACCCAGCCTTCCCTAGGCAGAGCCTTGGTCCCCCGCAAAAATGCTCGAGTCTCCCATTGACTTCAATGGGGTTCGTTATTCGAAACGAGCACCCGAGCATCGGGAAAAGTTCGACTCGAATAACGAGCACCCGAGCATTTTAGTGCTCACTCATCTCTATTGATGACCTATCCTATTGCTCATCAATATCAGATAACCCCTTTAGGGGGTCCTTCCTTTCTAAGTCCTTCCTTAGTCTACCCTTCTAGTTGTATTAGTGCATTCAGCAAACAGAAATTAAACACGAACATCCATGCAAACATTCTAAAAAGAAGAGAGCAATTCTCTAGTTTAGATTCCCCACCCAATAGTATATATTATCTATGGATCAGATCTCTGAAAAGCCTAATAACGGAAGTGGTGACTAACATCAATGTAACAACTCTGCATCTGTATGACCAAAGAATTGTCTTTAGTTGCAGGGCAATACTGGCTGACCTACTTGCAGTAAAGTATTAAAGTAAGATTGAGAACATTTTTGTAATCTTTTAAAATGTCTCAGTTTAAACCACTCAACAGGCTAACCTTGCCTATTTTCCCACCCACGTTGCAAATAAGCCCAAAATGTTGCAAAACCCTATGTGCCAACTTTTTGGAGCAATAATTCTGGAGTTTGAATCAAAGGAAAAATTGTTCTCCAGCATTCCATTGAAATTTGAAATGTAGAAATTTAATTGGTCAGACCCTTAAAAACATCATGACATGTAGCAACAGAAGACGCTTACACATTTTGAATAAAGCCTCATCCTTTATCACAGCTCATATATAAATAAAGTTTGATACATTTTATAACACATACCTGGGTCTGTTCACTGTGGCACATTATTTGCAGACTATATTATGTGGCAATATTATTTTATTTAAAATCCAGAAAAGATTTGGATAAATGTCCACAATAGTTTCAGGGGTTGGCTGACCTGATTCATACTCTTTGGAGAAGTTTAGAGATGAGCAAAATTTTGAAAAATTAAATTCGGACGCTTTGTTGAATTTCTCCTAGAAATTTGCTTTGTTCTGAATTAATTTGTCATGAAGTGAGTTAAATCAGCTATATCACGGCCCGCAGTTAAACTGCAGGAAGAGTGAATCTCAGTTCACATCACTGTGCATTGCAGCTACATGCATAGCTAGTCCTTTCTGGTAGTGAAACTATTACTGTGACAGGCAGATCTCATACAATATAAGGATGTCCATATTGTTGTGCAGGCCACCAACAGCCCAAGCTAATCTCTAGCTAAACTAAAAGAAAAGCATACAGCAGTAAATGAAAAAAAAACTATGTGCACCCCTGCATGAGATGTGTCCCAATGATTCTTTAGAGGAACAAAAGGATATGGAGGCAGTGCCAATAAAGCAGTGGAGAAAAAAAGGTTCTTTTAAGCCATGTTGTGCAAACACATGCTTTTTAATCACTTCTGTTAGCTGTAGAATGATCAGCTGTAGGTTGATAGCATACATTTTACCCTTCAGATGCCATGGTCACATTTGAGCAGTTCGGAAGCAGGAGCCGTGTGCTTCTGCTCCAGTGATAACATTCCCTGGCTGAGATCGAGGAATCTGTTACACTATACTAATAGCCCAGAGCCTCAAGCAGGTTTCAGGAGCTATTAGTGGAATATACCAATAAAGGCCACTAAGTGGCAGCACTGTATTGTTATATTGAAACTGAATTGTGCAATGACGGCTACGGTATATAGCCATCATGAACACAATGGTTAATCTAATGATTGCCAGTTATAGTCACCCAAGGTGACTTAAAAGAAAAAAAAAGTAAAAGAAAAGTTTTTAAAAATATTTTTTAAAAAAAAGTTCAAATCACCCTCAATAAAAAAAAAATGATCATGGCCATCACCCATGATGCCCGTACTAAAATATTAATCACATACAGTGAATGACATAATGGAAAAAAATAAATAAATAAAACTGCCAATTCTGCCAATTTTGTCACTTCAACTCCCCCAAAATTTTTTTATAAAAAGCGATCAGAAAATCAAACACACTTCAAAATGGTATCACTGAAAAGTACACAAAAGTACCCCACAACAACTTAGCCATCATACAGCTCTGTACACATAACTACAAAAAAGTTATAGGGGGTCAGAATATGGTGATGAAAATAGTAATATTTTTTTCAAGGTTTTTATTTTTTTTTTCAGTATTAAAATTCAAGATAACTATACAAGTGTAGCATTGTTGTATTCCTACTGACCTGGAGAATGAAAGTAACAGGTGAATTTTACCACCGACGTTAAGGGAAAAAAAAAAAGCCTTCATAAAGCTAGGTGAACAGAAAAAAGTTAAGACGGGGAGTGAAAAACGAAAAAAAAACCGAAAATCGACGGGTCCTCTAGGGTTTAAAAGGGGGCACTAGAGCCCAGAAACATATTGTCTATTAATGAATGTTTTAACTAATAGCCTGCAAGTATAATGGTACACGTCTCCATGTAAATATATTTTTGCACATTGTGCTTTTAAGTGATTTTATACACTTTAGGCCTAAGGCTACTTTCACACGACAGTTGTTTTTGCAGCCTCCGATCCGCATATTTTGCTGATAGGATGCGGACCCATTTATTTAAATAGGTCAGCAAAAAATGCTGACAGCACACTGTGTGCTATCCGCATTCGTATGTCTGTTCCGTAGCCCTGCAAAAAAAAAAAAAAGAACATGTCCTATTCTTGTCCGTTTTGCGGACAAGGATAGGCATTGTTACAGTGGATCCGCAGAAAAAAACGGATGCCAAACAAGTAGCCTTAGTTTGTGTTTCAATACAGGTATTTTTATAGTCTGTTATACTGCTGTACAGCCTTTATACACACTGTCTCGTTATCTGACAAAATACAGTTGTCTAATTAAAGAGGTTGTTGTCCAAGTTTAACAGTTTGTGGAGCAAACTGCAGGGAGGCTGGTAAAATAATAAACAAATACACCTTCCAAAGCCAGAGCACTGCCACTCTGTACTCTCCGCAGGGCTGCAGCCATGATGTAATGTTTTGTTTGTTTTTCTTACTGTAGCAGTGACATGCCTCTATACCACACGTAACTGCTGCAGCCAATAACTGGCCTCAGCATTATGCTAAACAATACAGTGTTCACACTTAAAGGGCATCTTTGTGCCTATGAAACGGGCCGACCCGTTACATGTGCACTTGGTAGCTGAAGGCCTCTGCATTGGTCACATGTTCATATGTGTTCACATTGCTGAGAAAAGAAAATGATGATGTTTTCATATACGCAAATGAGCCTCTAGGAGCAACAGATTTGCAACTACAGTTTCTGATTTCTCTGCAATTGCCGCACCCTCTGCACTATGATTGGTAGGGACAGGTGTTTTTGTAAGGTGTAGGACACATACAAAAGAATATGTATGTTGTCTGGCTTTAAGATAAGACTTTACTGTAAAACTGGCAGTAAACTGTGAATAAAACTTAGAACAGCAGAAAGCAAAGTTCAGCAAACAATCCTGAGTTAACCTTGTCATCGGACACACACCTGCATGAGAGGAGCCTCACTCTCTCTCACAAGCAGTCTCTTAGGGTATCCAACAATCTGAGATTAACCCTATCTTCAGCTGCACTCCTGTGTGAAGTAAGTCTCCTTCTGTTTCACAGATAGTCTGTCAGGGTATATCTATGAACAATATCCAAACAACTTTGGACTTAGGGGCTGCTTATGATATATGTCATGGGTGGCCAACCTGTGGCTCTTGAGCCACATGCGGCTCTTTGCCTCTCCAAGTGCGGCTCTAGCTGTGAAGCCGCGAAGCAGTCAGGCTGACTCACTCTCCACCCCATGCTCAGATCTCGTTTCCTGATCGGGCACCAATGCTACTCTGCAGCTCTAGCTCGCTCTCCACTATGTCCTGATGCACACAGTGCCAGAGACGTGAACTATGGGCTGACGTTGTACGAATCAGGTCACAGTGGAGAGCGTGTCAGACCTGAAGAGTAGCCTGATGCCTGATGAGAGGAAGGATATTTTTTTAAGTTATAGAACAGAGCATGGGGGCCTGATCCAAGCATGAGAGGTTCTGAGCAAGGGGGGTCCTGATCTGAGAATGGGGGGGTGTCAGATCTGAGCATTGAGTGTCTGATCTGAGCATGGGGGAGATCTGAGCACTGATCTGAGCATTGGGGGTCTTAATTTGGGGGTCTGATTTGGAGGTCTGATGAGGATTGGGGATCTTATTTTAGGTCAGATTAGGATTGGGGGTCTGATTTAGGAGACTGATCTGAGGTCTGATGAAAAATATTTTTTTCTTTTTTTTCTCTGCTAATTTTTCTTTACACCTCAGATCAGATGAAAAATATACATTTTTTTTTTATTTTTCTCTGTTAAAACCTAGGTGCATCTTATAGGGCAAAAAATACGGTGACTCATATGTAAGTGTATAGCTTTTGGCTCCTGGTAGTCATACATTTTTTTTTCTGGCCCTTTGTGTCTGTAAGGTTGGCCACCCCTGATATATGTGAATAACAGACTAACTTTAGGCACAACCAAACACTAAGCTTAGAGTATGTCCCACTCCAGGAAAGGCCACGCTTACCTGCACGCACATGTCACTATGGCCGACAGCCCTCACATGGTTCCCTCTGGATTCCCTGGTGATCCAAGGTATGCACTGCATGGGCCACCTATCTGTCCCTGATGCTGCTGGGGAGCAAACATAGGTTCCGTACCTCCTGGGCCAGCTCTCACCCAAGTCTGTGGCCTGCTCTGTTGCTAGCAGAGCTAGAGCTCCTTGCGCATGCTCCTTCAGCAGCCCAGTTCCAACGGCCTCACACAGCACAAGTCTACCTCTCTCCTCTGAGTCCTGGCTTTCTACAGATTGCTGCATACATCTATGATAGCTCCCTCTGCTGGCTTGGAGGTAATCCTTTTGCATTACATTTTCACTGCCTGGCCCTGTCAATTAAAATGGAGAGGGTGTGGCAGTTGCAGAGAGAGCTGAGCCTTGAGGTGTAACATCAATGTCCCAGCTGCTTCTAGAAACTTATTTGCATATATTAAAACATCATTTTTCTCAGCAATGTAGGCACATATGAACATGGGATCAGCTGTCAATAGCAGGAAAAGGTCAGCCAGTTTCATAGTTACCAATCTGCTGACTGGTGCCTTTTAAGACAAGTTCATAAAGAGATCTTTCTATACTGGTTGCTACATTATTACTTTTGTAATAATTTTATTTCTCATGGGGGGGTATAATTGTGTAAACATTTAGCATTTTTTAAACATGTACATTGTAGAAAACTATATTAGCCTATTCATGTACTGTATATTACTGTTACTAGCTAATTGTCACATCAACTGTTCCTGAGCTTTAAAGACAATAATGTATTTTTTGCACGTAAGAAATCTTACTTTTTTCAGTTAATTAGTAGGAAAAGCATATAAATATATTAACAACTGTAGCTGGAAGCCATGAGCATAGCAAATATCTCAGTCTGCGTCCACAGCTAAAAGTATCTTCAAATGACTTGTATGTGCAGTGTCAAAGTCATGGCTTTTGTGCTGTACATTATGACAAATATCCAGAATTTTTCTATATTCCAGTTTACATTTCATTCATTATCCACTTATTCCTGTTCATCAGACTTGTAGAATGGATTATTATAGAAAGCTCCCTTGTGTTCTTCATCCAGCACATTAGCGTATTTTGTCATACTGACAGGAGGCCAGCTGGGGTCATTCTGAAGAGCTCTGTATAATTCTCTGTACTTGCTATTAGACTGGTACCTGAAGGTTCTTTTTAGAAACAGCCAAAGTCGTCTATTTTCAATAACCAATTCCTCAAAGAAAAAAAAAATAGAATAAATATACAGTGACAATTGATTTGGTGAAAATGTATAAAGGATGAAAATATCTGTAATGAGTAGAGATTCGATTTACAAAACTTTGATTAGGCTGCTTTGCCGAATTTCACAAAGAAATTCGCTTTGTGATTAATTACTTTATCACAAAGTGCATTTCTTTGTAAGTACAGGGTGCAGTGACAGAGAACGGCGATTGTGCCTACTCCCCATCATTGAACGCCTCAGATGCCGTCTTCATCGCTGATCGTGGCATCTGAGATATAAAATTAGGGCTTTCAGGGGATAAAACGAAGAGGCCTCAGCGGCCATCTTGATTAAAGAGCCTGTGCAAAATCTAGCGTGGTGCCTGATGAGATTTCGCGCAAGATCTTTAATCCGGATGGCCGCAGCAGCCTCTTCATGCTCGAATGGATGAGGTATGATTTTTTTTTTTACCACCATTTCAGGCAAAAGTGATTTGTTACCATGAAGATCAAAGAAATTCAGCTTTTCTGTGAATCATACTTCCCCTAAAAACTCAGATCAAAAATTCTTTGGATACTTCGATTCGCTCAACACTAGTAAAGAGCCAAGGAGTGTTCGCTATTAGAGGGGTATCAATCGGAAATTTCAAGACATGTTTGATAGATGCAGGTCCTACTTCTGAGACTCCCACTTATCTCTAGAAGAGGGGTATCCTCATCCAAGTTTCACCCCATCTAACTGGACACAGCATCCAGGCAGTTTGAGGTGCCTATATTTACCTAAACACCCAAGCTCACCGTGCTATGCTTTTCCTGTAAATACCTTAGAAGTGAACGGGAGTTACGTAAATGCAGTAGCTTAGCAAATATGTGGAAACAGCATAGCACTGTGAGCTCTGGCAAGGGCGTAAATCCACACACCACTTTCAGCCTGGATGTGGCAACTAGTAGGATGGGGTAAAGTAGGATGGGATTGGGAGGAACCTGTTATAGAAATAGTTGGTACCTGGGTCTATTATATATCCAAATGACATACCATAAATACCATAAATACCTGATATATGGTGGCAATAACACACAAAATCATTAGAAAACATGGAATTGAAGAAAAAATTAAAGGGTTTTTTTTTTTTTTTTTTTTAACTCTAGCAAAGTGGTGGGAGCTCGCCCTCTCCCTATCTTCCTAAGCCCCCTCCGATCCAGTGCTACTGCTCCGTCCTGTTCCCCAGGCTGTAGATGAGATGTATCGTTTTGACTGAAGATATTGCTGGGACCAGTGACTGACTGGGTTAGGAGAAAAAAAAAAGAAGGGGGGCAGCACACCTGGTTTGGTGAGCAATGGGTGCAAGTCTCCAGGAGAGTGGTAAGTTCCCCCAGTTCCCCCACAGGGATCAAATGATTGGCAAAAGTAGAAAAATTGGATGGAGACAGCACGTCCTCAAGTGAAGATTTATTCCAGATGTAGCATCATAAATCAATATAATGCTATGTGATGCTATCAGTGCTGGGAGGGCATGACTGGAGCTGCTGTATACTCACACTGCGAGTTTGGAGTGTGGAAGTCGCTCGTCTGAAAGGGGCCTAAAACTGGCCAGATACTTTAGACAGCTATTCCCCGTTACCACCCTATACATATGCATGCCTACCTAACCTGAGTGTGCATGTGTTTTCATGTGGAAGAAGGGCGTAAGCTGCTGCCACATTCCTATGGAGGCAGCTTATTTCCCATGAGAACAATAGTTAGATTGAGCGAATCAAAGCCAAACAAATTGACTTCGATCCAAATTTCGTGAAAAAATTGATTTGCCGTGAAGCCGAACCTCCTCACACTTCGTGGTAACAAATCTATTGTTACTGAAATGGCGGCAAAAAACCCCAACAAAAGACATACTCATCTCATCCATTTGCCCGTGGAGAGGTTGTCACAGCCATCTTGATTGAAGACACCACGTAAAATCTCACATGGGGTAACGATCAAAGATGACATCACTGCTCCCAGCCAGCTTGATGACATCATCAAGTCGACACGCGATATTTTGCTTGGTTACTTCAATGGCCATGACGGCCTTTCCGTGAGCAAAGGGATAAGGGCCGTATGTATTTATTTTAATCCTGATTAACCCCTGAAAGGCCTCCATTTTAACATCAGATGCTTTGATCATCGATGAACGCGGCATCTGGGGGGTTCAATGTGAGGGGGCAGCTTGATCACCATTCCCTGTCATTGCGCCCACTACATACAATGGAATACATTTTGTGACAAAATAATTCCCCTCATATAGCTATAGCTGTCAGCCATACAGTTGTTCAGTCAACTGCTCTCTCCCGACTCCTTCCCAACTCCCCCATACACTTACACAAATGGTGTGGCTAAATGTGATGTGTATTCAGTAGGAAGAAAGGAGAAAGCTGCCACAAGACAGTCCTGTCAGTGGCTTATCTATTGGGAGAACAAAAGAACAGGGTAAAGATAGGAGGTTGGGAAAAAGTTGGGAGCTCCCAGTATACATTAGACTGTTAGCAGGACTTAATTGTATGCAGGACTTAAGTCCCTTTACACCCTCCGTACTGTTCTACACACAGCTGACTTTAAGTTGAACTTCATGGCTATGTCCTTTTTCAGCAACATACTGTATTTTCTGGACTGTAAGACACCTGCATCAGGGTGGTCCAGCGATGGTCATGTATCAATGAGAGAACTCTGGGTATGCACACTTCTCTCCCTCCCTGCCCGACATTGATCTGTGTGATCAGAGGAGACAGGAGAGGAGGCGGAACGAACATATAGCAGATTGAGGGGACTGTGAGAAACACCGCCCTCTCCATCTTGAAGGTCTTCACTCTGCAGGAAAGGAGAAAAAGGCTCCAAGTAAACTGCAGCTGAAGGACCTTTGGTGTCATAAGCGGATGGGCCAAACCATGAAGACAGTACAGTTCTAGTAAATGTAAAGAAATGATTGTTTTTATTATGTCATGTCATGATCACATGATCACAAATAAATAAAATACCTAAAATAATCTAGTGGAAGCAGCATGGCAGGACACCACATAGCAATGAAAGGAGACACATTTACTTCAAAAGGTACATTTAATGAGATGACCACTGCACCATAGCTATTTGTTACAATTAGTGAAGAGTAATGTTTTCAAAAATTCAATTCAGCTGCTTCGCCGAAATTCCACAAGAAGTTTGATTAGTTAAGAATGACTTTTTAACAAATTGCATTCCATTGTATGGAGCGGGTGCAATGATAGGGAATGGGAATTGTGCTGCCCCCGTCATTTAACCCCTCAGATGCTGCATTCAATGCTGATCACGGCATCTAAGGTAGGGTTCCTCAACTCCAGTCCTCAGGGCTCACCTGCGGTCAGGTTTTCAGGATTTCCTTAGTATTGAGCAGGTAATATAATTAGTGTCAATGCATCAGGACTTACCACAGGTATTCATTCTGTGGGATATTCTCAAATTATGACCGGTAGGTGGTCCCTGAGGTAATCAGGGGTTAAAACCTCATCCATTTGATCACGGAGAGACTGTTGCGGCCATTTTGACTGAAGAAAATGCATCAATTCTCCTGCGTGCTGATGTGATGACATCACCACGCCCAGAGTGATGAAATGGTGAATTCACACATCAGTGTGCACAAGAATTGTGCATTTTTTCTTTAATCAAGATGACCACACATCCACGCATCTCTGCTATCAAATACCAATTCAGGAAAAATTGATTCGAAGGGCCAAGAAATTTGGATTTGTGACAAATCGAATTTTTCCTGAAATTCGGATCAAATTCGACTTTGTAAACTTCGATTTGCTCAACACTAGTTAAAATGGTTAGCAATATCACACTAAGGGCTCTTTCATACAATTGTATCCATTTTTGTGGACCCCGCAAATCACGGACACCGGCTGTGTGCATTCCAAATTTTGCAGATCGTCCTTCTCCATGATAGAAATGCCTATTCTTGTCTGCAAATATGGACGAGAATAGGACATGTTCTATCTTTTTACAGGGCAATCCACAGAAGTGTGGATGCAGACAGCACTGTCTGCATCTTTTGTGGTCCCATTGAAATGAATGATTCCGCATCTGATCTGCAAAATTGCGGAATGGATGCGAACAGAGAAAAACAGTTGTGTGAATGGGCCCTAAGGTTAACAGGACCTAAATTATTAACTCTCTCTACTCTATACCACATGGTTACTGACCGGTACCTCTCCACTTCATTAACCCTTTGGCGACATTGGACGTACCGGTACGTCCTGAGCACGAGGTAGTTCGTGCTACAGGGCGTACCGGTACGTCTTGCATTGAAACCCCCCCTGCTCAGTGCAGGGGGGGTTAAATGCTGTAATGGGTGCTGTTTAGGGCACCCAGCCACCCATAGCGAAGGCCTCGGGGGGTGCCGTGCACCCCCCATAAAGGCGATCGCTGTGAATGGCTGGTCTATTCAGACCAGCCATTCACAGCAGGCAAGGGGTACTCGGCGGGGATAGCGCTATTCTAGCGAATCCCCGCCGAGTGTCAGTAATTAGGGGGAGGTCAGGGTGTCCCCCCGCCCCCCTGATTAGCTGTGGGCAGATGGGTGGGCAGATGGGCAGGCGGGGGGGGAGACCTGCAACGTGCGGGCGGCTGCCGCGAGTGCCACCCGCAACGATCTTTCAGGATGGCTGATCGTTATTCAAGCAGAGTATCAGCATACAGCTGATACTCTGCTTGAAACTGCTGACATCGGTGCTGGCACCGATGTCAGCAGTTTAACCCCTTCCATGCCGCGGTCCGTAGGGACCGCTGTATGGAAGGGGTTAACAGGGAGGGAGCGCTCCCTCCCTCTCCCATCGGCGCTGCGGTGCGCTGGCAGCGCCGATGGTGTGGGCAGATGAGAGGGAGGAAGCTCCCTCTCCCTTCCATCGGGACGCTGCTCTGCTGTGGCAGCGTCCCGATGGTTACCATGGCAACCAGACGCTTTCGTCTGGCTTGCCATGGAAGCCTGTTCAAGCTCCTGCTAAAGGCAGGAGCTTGAACAGGCTATAAGAAAATACACTGCAGTACACTATACAGTGTACTGCAGTGTATTGTAAAATACCAGACCCACTGGTTCTTGAAGAACCAAGTGGATCTGAGTCAAGAAAGTGGGAAAAAAAAAAAAAAAAAGTTAAAAAAAAGTTAAAAAAATTGATTAAAAATAAAAAACACACAATACATAAACATGTTAGGTATCGCCACATCCGTAACAATCTGCTCTATAAAAATATTACATGAGGTGGCCCCCCAGGCGAACGCTGTAAAAAAAAATTTAAAAAAACTATGGCAAAATAGCCATTTTTTTCCCTCTTCCCTCACAAAAACTGTAATAGCAGGCGATCAAAAAGGCGTATTTACCCCAAAATGGTATCAATTCAACCGTCATCTTGTCCCGCAAAAACTGTACCCTACCTGAGACAATCGCCTGAAAACTGAAAAAAATATGGCTCTCTGAAAATGGCAACACAAAAAAAATATTTTCTTCTGTTCAAAAATGAATCTAATGTGTAAAACTTTCCAACAATAAAAAAGTTGGACATATTGGGTATCGCTGCGTCCGTAACAACCTGCTCTATAAAAATATTACATGAGATGGCCCCCCAAGCGAATGCTGTAAATTTTTTTTTTTTAAAACTATGCCAAAATAGCCATTTTTTCCCCTCTTCCCTCACAAAAAGTGTAATAGTAGGCGATCAAAAAGGCGTAATTACCCCAAAATGGTATCAATTCAACCGTCATCTTGTCCCGCAAAAACTGTACCCTACCTGAGACAATTGCCTGAAAACTGAAAAAAATATGGCTCTCTGAAAATGGCAACACAAAAAAAATATTGTATTCTGTTCAAAAATGCATCTAATGTGTAAAACTTTCCAACAATAAAAAAGTTGGACATATTGGGTATCGCTGCGTCCGTAACAACCTGCTCTATAAAAATATTACATGAGATGGCCCCCCAAGCGAATGCTGTAAATTTTTTTTTTTAAAAACTATGCCAAAATAGCCATTTTTTCCCCTCTTCCCTCACAAAAACTGTAATAGCAGGCGATCAAAAAGGCGTATTTACCCCAAAATGGTATCAATTCAACAGTCATCTTGTCCCGCAAAAACTGTACCCTACCTGAGACAATCACCTGAAAACTGAAAAAAATATGGCTCTCTGAAAATGGCAACACAAAAAAAATATTTTCTTCTGTTCAAAAATGCATCTAATGTGTAAAACTTTCCAACAATAAAAAAGTTGGACATATTGGGTATCGCTGCGTCCGTAACAACCTGCTCTATAAAAATATTACATGAGATGGCCCCCCAAGCGAATGCTGTAAAAATTAAAAAAAAAAACGATGCCAAAATAGCCCTTTTTTTCCCTCTTCCCTCACAAAAAGTGTAATAGCAGGCGATCAAAAAGGCGTATTTACCCCAAAATGGTACCAATGAAAACCCCACCTCATCCTGCAAAAAATGAGCCCCCACATAAGACAATAGCTCAAAAAAAATAAAAATCAATGGCTCCCGCAAACCACTCCATCAAAATCTGTGTTGTAAAATCCATATGGCGCTCCTTCTGTTTTGAGTCCTGCCATGTGCCCCCACAGCAGTTTACCACCACATATGGGGTGTTGCCGTATTCAGGAGAAAATGGGTAACAAATTATGGGGGGGGCTTTTCTCCTGTTACCCCTTATGCAAATAAAAAAAATTGGGGCTAAAGCAACATTTTATTGGAAGAAAAAAAATGTTCATTTTCACAGCCAAGTGTTTCCAAATTCCGTAAAATGCTTAGGGGGTCAAAGTGGTCAGTACCCCCTTAATATATTCTTTGAAGGGTGTAGTTTCAAAAATGGGGTCACTTTTTAAGGGTTTCCACTGTAGGGGTACGTCAGGGTCTCTCAATTACAAAATGGTGCCTAAAAACTATTCTAGCAAATTTTGCCTCCAAAATCCGTATGGCGCTCCTTTCCTTCTGACCACTGCCACAAACCCATAGAGACGTTTACCACCACATATGGGGTATTTCTGTAAACTGCAGAATCAGAGCAATGTAAATTGAGGTTTAGTTTGCTGTTAACCCTTGCTGTGTTGCAAGAAAAAAAATATTAACATGAATAATCTACGAAAAAAGTTAAATTTTGAAATTTCACCTCCATTTTCCATTAATTCTTGTGGAACACCTCAAGGGTTAACAAAGTTTGTAACAGCAGTTTTTTATAATTTGAGGGGTGTAGTTTCTAAAATGGGGTCATTTATGGTGGGTTTCATTATGTAAGACCCTCAAAATCACTTTATATCTGCATTGGTGTTAAAAAAAAATGGTTTTGGAAAATTTGGTGAAAATGTGAAAAATGGCTTCTAAACTTCTAAGCCTCCTAACGTCCTAAAAAAGTAAAATGACGTTTACAAAATGATGCCAACATAAAGTAGACATATGGGGAATGTAAAATAATAACTATTTTTGGAGGTATTACGGTGTATTTTGAAAGTAGAGAAATTGAAATTTGGAAATTTGCTAATTTTTCAGAATTTTTGGTAAATTTTGGATTTTTTCATAAATAAGGGTGAAATATATTGACTCAAATTTATGACTGTCATGAAGTACAATGTGTCACGAGAAAACAATCTCAGAATGGCCTGGATAAGTAAAAGCGTTCCAAAGTTATTACCACATAAAGTGACACATGTCAGAATTCAGAAATTTGGCCCAGACATTAAGGCCAAAATGGGCTCTGTCCTCAAGGGGTTAATACACCAGTGAAGGTTTAATAAGTAGAATATAATTTTTCTAATTTTCTGTTGTCTAAACCTGGGGGTCATCTTATAGTGTGAAAAACATCATCTTCTAATTTCTTCTTCCAGAATCTTACATAATTTGAAATGAAACATTTTTATAACAATTGGTCAGCTTACCTCAATAATGAAAGATATTAGAAAGAAAATGATCAACAGGATAAGAATCGCTACCCTCCAAATAGTGGGAGTACAGATGAGCTATAATGAGAAAAGGACACAAAAATATTGTCATGAGTTTTATGCACTGAAACCTCTCCAAAAGACCACTTGTTTGAGAAGACCATTACAGAGGAAACGGAAATATAGAGACAGGTGGTGGACCCAGAGAGTGTCAGAATAGGAGCGGCAGGAAAACAGTAATGCCTTATGCCTCATTCACACATCAGTCCTCGGTAAGTGTTTCCCATCAGTGATTGTGAGCCAAAACCAGGTGGGGCTCTTAACACAGAACAGGTGCAGATCTTTCCCTTATACCTCATGTCAGTGTAGCCTCCACTCCCTATTTTGGGTCACAATCAGTGATGGAAATCATTGACTAAACACTGATGTGTGAATAAGGATTAGGGCTCATGCACATGGCCGTTGTTCGGCCATGCCCGTATTGCGGTCCACAAACAGTTCATTTACTTGAACGGAGGCATGGAACCCCCTGGAAGCACTATGGAGTGCTTCCACGGGGCTTCTGTCCGTGCCACCACACCGCAAAAAAGTAGTACATACACTTTTTTTTGCGGTCCGAATGGACCACGGACCTATTCCATTTGAATGAGTCTGGATCCATCTGTGGAATCCGCAAATTGCGGTCCCCAATGCAAGTAACGGACGATCAGCAGCCGTGTGCATGAGCACTTAAGGCAGTTATGGCTAACCTCTGGCACTCCAGCTGTGGTGAAACAATGACTCCCAGCATGCTCCATTCATTTCTATGGAGTTCTGAGAACAGCCAAGCAAGTGTGCATCTTGGGAGCTGTAGTTTTACCACAGCTGGAGTGCCAGAGGTTAGCCATCACAGGCTTAAGGCGAGTATTAGTTCTTTATTATTGTACACCATTCTGAGAGTTTTTCAAAATATTACATTTTTTTATAATGTTACACATTTTTTGTAAAAAAAATTGACTTTATTTTCTTTATTTTTACTTTAAATGTTATATTAATTTTTAATTTAGCACTTTCACATGAGATTATGATCAGGAATGAACAATGTTTGTTCCTGATTTTTGCCACCAATCACCTTAAAAGCGAACAAATGCTTGGCTTTCAGGTGATCAGATCATTTGTGCGAGCATAGTAATACTCGTCTGTCAGAAGTACATGTCCCTATGTAAACAGGGATGTGCTGCTGATAATCAGTAACCACAGGGGTGCACCTAGGCCTTCTGCTGCCTGAGAAACTGAAACGTCACCCCCCCACACCAATTTCTTAACCTAACCCCTTGTCACAATGAAAGCACTCATTGCCGATGGCCCTTCCACTGCCCCCCTCTTGCCACTACCTGGTGCTGCTTGAGGCGATCGCCTCATTGGTGGTGCACCCCCGAGTAACCATATGGGGACAAGTAATCATGTTAACGATTGTTCATCTCCATACTGTATAATGACTGTTGCATGTAGCGATGGTGTTATTGTTGATCAGCGCTCTTTACAGTGCATTATGTGTGCTCGTATAAGAGGGCCCTTACAGTTTATAATCTGATGACACTAAATTGTATCAATGCTGCATTTTGACATTAAGACCATACATTCAAAATTATTGTAAAATATATAAAAAATATATATATTCCATGAAAACTCACAGTCTGCTATAAATGAACACTAGCCAAGGTAATATTATTAAGAAATGCAATACTCACTTGTAAGCCTCTGTATATGCGCTCAATATCAGCAAATAGAATAAAGATACAAACTGCTAACTGTATTGGCAGTAGAATGAAAAAAATATCTGTCAAAAGAAAGACAAGAGCTTTATGTTACTGCACACAACATCATTGTGCTCTTTATCTTAATTCCAAATAGCATATCCAGGATAAGATGCACCAGTACATTAGCTAAAAGGTGTATTCTATATAATCAGCTGAATGGAAGTCTTCCTACATGTGATGAGAACACTCTATGGGAGCTGATGATGATTTTTGTCTTACATTTGGGCATCTATGGTTTAAAACAACCCTGCTAAGTTAGGAAAGCTACAAAGTGTCTTTAAAGGGATACTCCAGGATTTTTATGTTGATGAGCTATCCTCAATAGCAGATTGGTGGGGTTCTGACTGCTGATGAGCTGTTGGAAGAGGCCCCGGACCTCCATAGGCACTTAGTTATCTTCCTAATCACACTGCCTAGGTGCAGCTCAGTCCCATTCAAGTGAATGGGCCTGAGCTGCTGTACCAAGCACAGCCATTATCCAATGGACAGAGCTGTGCTTGGTAAGCTGTGAGGAGGTAGCAGTACTCACCAGAGTGCCTTGGCCTCCTCAAACAGCTAGGGTGCCAGGAGTCGGACCTCGGCCAATCTCATATTGAAGACCTATTCTGAGGATAGCCAGTCAATATGAAAATCCCAGAGAACCCCTTAATAGAGTCTGGATAATCCACTTTTATTTTCAGCTTCCCCAATGGTGAGCCGATCATAGGAGGTCTGTCTGCTGGAATAAAATTGTTGTATTACTTGAATGGGCTATTATATAATTGATCACTCCAACTGTGCTAGAACAAGACTTCTTTGCATTGGTTCTCAAGTCTAACAGTCTAGGCTTCTGAATGTGACAATCCCCTAAAAACCTTAGAGGGGTTTCTTATAAACACGTTTATCACCTATTCACAGGTGATCCGACCTTTGGCACTCCCCACAGATCACAACAGCAGGAGTTCCTAAATCACCATAGGAAAGGAGCAATGTGATGACCAGTGTTCCCTGTAAGCTGCGCGGGCGCGCGGCCGCGCAGCTTACTTTCTGCCTCCGCTCAGGGCCTTTCCTGGCCCGCTCACCGCTGCAACCCGGACTTCATTTATAGTGTATGCCTGTTCCGATGGGGAAGCCCTGTTGCGGTGGGCTCGGAACAGGCATACACAATGCTTCCCTTAATGTCCTGACGCTCAGGACGACGTTCCTGTGTGGCGCTCCCAGCTGGCCCCGCCTCCTCCCTCATGGAAGAAGAAGGGAGAAGAAGATCAAGGCCCCAGCCCCCTCCAGAGCGTTGAAGTGGCGCCAGAGACAAGAGCCGAGTAACTGTAAGTTTTTATGTGTTTCATGTGTGTGTGTATGTGTATATGTGTATGCATACACTGTACCACACAATATACAGTATACCTCTACACTGTGTATATACTGTATATTGTACAGCATGACACAGGGGTTATATTGTCCGGCATGGTGTAACCGTCATGCATTTGCTGTACAATATACATTATAATCCGTACACCATGCTGTATAATATACAGTACAATCCGTACACCATGCCGTATAATATACAGTATAATCCGTACACCATGCCGTATAATATACAGTATAATCCGTACACCATGCTGTATAATATACAGTATAATCCGTACACCATGCTGTATAATATACAGTATAATCCGTACACCATGCTGTATAGTATACAGTATAATCCCTACACCATGCTGTATAATATACAGTATAATCCACACACCATGCTGTATAATATACAGTATAATCCACACACCATGTTGTATAGTATACAGTATAATCCATACACCATGCTGTATAATATACAGTATAATCCGTACACCATACTGTATAATACACAGTATAATCCATACACCATGCCGTATAATATACAGTATAATCCATATACCATGCCGTATAATATACAGTATAATCCGTACACCATGCTGTATAATATACAGTATAATCCATACACCATGCTGTATAATATACAGTATAATCCGTACTCCATGCTGTATAATATACAGTATAATCCGTACTCCATGCCGTATAATATACAGTATAATCCACACACCATGCCGTATAATATACAGTATAATCCGTACACCATGCCGTATAATATACAGTATAATCCATACACCATGCTGTACAATATACAGTATAATCCATACACCATGCTGTATAATATACAGTATAATCCACACAGCATGCTGTATAGTATACAGTATAATCCGTACACCATGCTGTATAATATACAGTATAATCCGTACACCATGCTGTATAATATACAGTATAATCCATACACCATGCTGTATAATATACAGTATAATCCATACACCATGCTGTATACTATACAGTATAATCCATACACCAAACAGGCCTAATTGGATGAAAACAGGCCGAACTGGATGGACAGATGTCTTTTTTCGGCCTTATAAACTATGTTACTATGTTTGTATAATATACAGTGTAGTCCATACACCATGCTGTATAATATACAGTAGAATCCGTACACCGTGCTGTATAATATACAGTATAACACCTACACTGTGGGGTTATGCTATATATTATACAGCATGGTGTACGGATTATACTGTATACTATACAGCATGGTGTACGGATTATACTGTATATTATACAGCATGGTGTATGGATTATACTGTATATTATACAGCATGGTGTATGGATTATACTGTATATTATACAGCATGGTGTACAGATTATACTGTATATTATACAGCATGGTGTACGGATTATACTGTATACTATACAGCATGGTGTACGGATTATACTGTATATTATACAGCATGGTGTATGGATTATACTGTATATTATACAGCATGGTGTATGGATTATACTGTATATTATACAGCATGGTGTATGGATTATACTGTATATTATACAGCATGGTGTATGGATTATACTGTATATTATACAGCATGGTGTATGGATTATACTGTATACTATACAGCATGGTGTATGGATTATACTGTATATTATACAGCATGATGCACGGATTATACTGTATATTATACAGCATGGTGTACGGATTATACTGTATATTACACAGCATGGTGTACGGATTATACTGTATATTATACAGCATGGTGTATGGATTATACTGTATACTATACAGCATGGTGTACGGATTATACTGTATATTATACAGCATTGTGTACGGACTATACTGTATACTATACAGCATGGTGTAGAGATTATACTGTATATTATACAGCATGGTGTAGAGATTATACTGTATATTATACAGCATTGTGTACGGATTATACTGTATACTATACAGCATGGTGTAGGGATTATACTGTATACTATACAGCATGGTGTAGAGATTATACTGTATATTATACAGCATGGTGTACGGATTATACTGTATATTATACAGCATGGTGTACAGATTATACTGTATATTATACAGCATGGTGTACAGATTATACTGTATACTATACAGCATGGTGTACGGATTATACTGTATACTATACAGCATGGTGTATGGATTATCCTGTATACTATACAGCATGGTGTATGGATTATACTGTATTGTACGGAATGGTATAGGGGTTATACTGTATGTCTTTGATGTGACAATTATTTTAGGTTTTCATATCGCCCACCTTTGATGGCGCTGTGCCCAGCCCTGAGCCGACCCCGCTCAGCAGTTACCAAGTCTTAGAGGGAACACTGGTGATGACTAGTGTTGAGGGAATCGAGCTTCAGATCATAGATCAGAAGTCGATTCACTCAAAACTTCATTTGAATGCTGTACGGAGACTCGTCTCAAATATATGGGCTCCAGCAAGGGAAATTCGTTATCACCGAAGTCTTGCGGGATGTCAATGAATACCTTCGGACTTTGATCTTAGAACTTGAAAACCATTTTAAAACTTGGATTCAAAGTTAACTTCGGTACCGAGATACTTCGGATACCTGTTTTAAAATGTTTTTCAAATTTAAAAATCGAATGCCAAAGTTATTCACCAAAGTCTCGCAAATTTCACCTAGCCGGAGGCCACACTTGTGTATGGAGACTGGTCTCCATACGGCATTAAAACAAAGTTTTGAGCAATCTTGGGTCCGAAGCTCGATTCGCTCAGCACTAGTGATGATGCATATGTGTGCCCACTGCTCTGTTCACCAGAGATATGATAGCCAAGCAGTAGTTATGCATGTGGACCACTGTTCCAGTTACACAGGTTTCATCAGTCAGACCCTCACTGATCAGACACTTATCCCCTATTTTGTGGATAGATAAAATGTTATTTATGGGAAAATCTCTATAAGGTTGGTTTACCATAAAGTGTTTTTGGGAAAAAGGGAGTTTTGCTGATTCTGTGGCCAGATTCAGAAGGGGATTATAACACAAATTTCAGTGAACACCAACACTTCTATGGATTGGTGTACCACCCTTAGATCTCCCTGCCAGGATCAGTGAACTGAACATTATCCAAAGAAAATAGACAGCAAAAAGGGAATTCATCTGTGTATTACTGATAATATTTTATTTTTCACTACCATAGAAAATGCCATCATAGTTCTCACAGAGGCCACAGCATGAAGAAGAACGCTTTGTCATCCAAAATACTGCATGTTCTATGGCGTGAAAAAATAAAATAGTATGATTAATACATAGACGTTTTATTCTCTTCTGGTGCATATTTTTCGGTCAATGACTGTATTCAAATGTCACATACTATAAATGTGACATTTTTTTTCATGCATTTACCCAAAGGCTTCTGTATACGACTGGAAAAACAAATATAAAATATAGGTAAATTAAAAAATGCCACAAAAAAAACACATTTTGTACTGCTTATCATCTAAAAGCCATAATTTTTATCTTTCTGTTCACACAGCCTTATAAAGCCTCATGCACACAAACGTGTGCCGGCCGTTCCATGTGTTGGGGGGCCGCAATTTGCAGTCCCCAATGCACGGGCACCATCCGTGTGGTTGCTGTAGACAGATTCAGACCCATTCAACTTGAATGGGTCCGTGATCTGTCCACACTGCAAAAAATAGAACATGTTCTATTTTTTTTGGAGGTGCAGAGGCATGGGGATAAACCTCATGGAAGCACTCCGTAATGATTCCGTGCCTCTGTTCCGCACTGCTCCTTCCGGATACGGTGTGCGCACGACCTGTGCCTGTATATTGTGGATCTGCTGTTTGCGGGCCACAATATGAAAAGTGGTGAGAAGAAGGTCAAAAAGCTGCTATTTTTGTGCAAATAGAGAATGTGCAGAAAATAGATGAAATTTTGTTAATAAATTCCCCCCAAAATGTGTATATAGTATGCACTTCATTTTGACAACACAGACTGCTTTTCTGAAGACCATTAAATAGTGGGTGCAAATGTACTAGCTTGAGTCTAACAACTATAAGGGCACCTGGCAGATTTTGTTGCAGAAAATTTATGCCACCGGAAATCACTTCCATATAACTGAATGGGACTCGTAGAAATCCATGTTCTTCTCGCTTAAACAATCCCATTCAGATGAATAGAATTGATTTTCTTCTATCAAATCTGCAGCATGCATGTGGCACTCTAATGGTATCTTGTAGCTGCCCTAATTAAAAGGAGTCTGCCCTAGTAACAGATACATCTGTATAAATATTATAAACTCCCAAACATAAAAGTTCCTAAGTAACTTGAGGTACTTTAAGGGGTTGTGTCACTTCAGTAAGTGGCATTTATAATTTAGAGAAAGTAAATACAAACCAATTACTAATGTATTGGTATTATCCATATTGCTTCCCTTGCTGGCTGGATTCATTTTTCCATCACATTATACACTGCTTGTTTCAATGATTTCAACCAACATTGAATCCATCAGTGGTGGCTGTGCTTGCACACTATAGGAAAAAGTGACGGTCTGTCTGATGGCCGGGACCATGGGAGCTCACATAGGCTAATGCTTTTTATTGTAGTGTCCAAGCACAACCACCACTGATGGATTGCAGGGCGGTTGTAACCTTGGAAACGAGCAGTGTATAATGTCATTGAAAAAATAATCTAGCCAGCAAAGGAGGCAATATAGACAATCACAATACATTAGTAAGTGGCTTGTAATAACTTTTTCTATATAATCTCTTAATAATATAAAAATGAATTTCTGTCTGTCTGTCTGTTCTCTATGCGCGACCAAACTACTGGACCGATTTTCACCAAATTCGGCACACAGGTACATCAGGTGTCCGGGAAGGTTTTAGACCAGGTCTCATCTCTCTAGGACGTACCGCTGAGGATCTCATCCATTTCTATTTACTGACACTGTTAAAGGTATTCCGGTTACCATAAATATAACTTATGTTTTTTTCTATTACTACAGTTCAGTAGTAATAAAAGATGTTTTCCTCCACTGCTGCCTATTGCATGGGGTCATAAATAAGCATGGTATTGACCTTTAATTCAGGCCACCCTAAAAGAAGTACTTAAAACCCCCGCCCCAGGTCTCACTAAGCCACACCCCCAACTCTGTCAGGCCACACCCCCTTTCACTCCGCAGCCAACAGAGATTGAAAAAATAAAGGTAAAAATCAACTTCTGTCAGCTGCAGGGATGGGTGGGAGGTTGACTTTCTTTCTGCAACAACACACACAAACATTAAATAAAATAGATTAAATCCACCCATGCGAAGCGTCTTGCTAATCCACGCCCCCGACTCTGTCAGGTCACGCCCCCTCCCACTCCGCAGCCAACGGGAATTGAAAAAATGAAGGTAAAAATAAACTTCTGTTTGCTGCAGGGGTGGGAGGGTGAATTTCTCTCTGCAACGACACACAAAAATTTTAGCTGAAATAGACTAATTATAGACTACAACCGTTCGAAGCCTTTTGCTAAGCCCCGCCCCGTCTCTGTCAGGCCATGCCCCCTCTCACTCCGCAGCCATTCTGCAACGACACACAGAAACATTAAATGAAATAGATTAAATGCACCTATGCGAAGCGCTTTGCTAAGCCACGCCCCGACTCTGTAAGGCCACGCCCCCTCCCACTCCGCAGCCAACAGGGATTGAAAAAATAAAGGTAAAAATCAACTTCTGTCAGCTGCAGGGATGGGTGGGAGGTTGACTTTCTTTCTGCAACGACACACAGAAACATTAAATGAAATAGATTAAATACACCCATGTGAAGCGTCTTGCTAATCCACGCCCCCGACTCTGTCAGGTTACGCCCCCTCCCACTCCGCAGCCAATGGGGATTGAAAAAATAAAGGTAAAAATAAACTTCTGTTTGCTGCAGGGGTGGGAGGGTGAATTTCTCTCTGCAACGACACACAAAAATTTTAGATAAAATAGACTAATTATAGACTACAACTGTTCGAATCGTCTTGCTAAGTCACGCCCCCAACTCTGTCAGACCACGCCCCCTCTCACTCTGCAGCCATTCTGCAACGACACACAGAAACATTAAATGAAATAGATTAAATCACCTATGCGAAGCGCTTTGTTAAGCCTCGCCCCCAACTGTGTCAGGTCACGCCCCCTCCCACTCCGCAGCCAACAGGGATTGAAAGAATGAAGGGAAAAATAAACTTCTGTCAGCTGCAGGGGTGGGAGGGTGAATTTCTCTCTGCAATGACACACAAAATTTTAGATGAAATAGACTCATTTCAGACTACAACCGTTCGAAGCATCTTGATAATCCACACCCCCAACTCTGCCAGGCCACGCCCCCTCCCACTCCGTAGGCAACGGGGATTGAAAAAAATCAGCTGCAGGGGTGGGAGGGTGAATTTCTCTCTGCAATGACACACAAAAATCGTAGATGAAATTGACTAATTTTAGACTACGACCATTCAGTACTAATAAAAGATGTTTTTTTCCACTGCTACCCATTGCGGGTCCCCATAAATTACCATGTCATCGACCTGTAATTTATGCCACTCTGACCCCCGCCCCAGATCTCGCGAAACCACGCTCCGACTCTGTCAGGCCACGCCCCCTCCCACTCCACAGCCAACGGGGATTGAAAAAATGAAGGTAAAAATCAACTTCTGTCAGCTGCAGGGGCGGGAGGGAGGTTGGATTTCTTTCTGCAACAACATACAGAAACATTAAATGAAATAGATTAAATATACCCGTGCAAAGCAATGTTTTCTTCCACTGTTACCCATGGCGTGTCCTCATAAATTACCATGGCATCGACCTGTAATTCTGGCCACCATCAAAAGAAGGACTTAAAACCCTGCCCTAGGTCTTTCAATGTCACGCCCCCGACTCAGTCAGGCCATGACCCCTCCCACTCTGCAGCCAATGGAGATTGAACAATTGAAGGTAAAAATCAACATCTGTCAGCTGCAGGGATGGGAGGGAGGATGACTTTCTCTCTGCAACGACACACAGAAACATTAAATGAAATAGATGAAATATACCCAGGCGAAGCCGGGTCTTTCTGCTAGTAAATTATATTTGCTGAAGTGACACAACCCTTTTAATGAAGCACTAAAGGACTTTTTTTGCCTATATAATGCAGGATAGGCCATTATTAAATAATAAGATACAGGCTCTTGTGTATGCCTTGTGTATACCTATTTTATTTCATGTGTAATTTGTGGCTTGTCAGTCTTCTTCATTCCTTTGTCACTCAAATATGGTTTGAGACAGAGGGTACCCTGCAATGCTCTGTGTCCTCTGAGGGCAGATATTACAGATAAGTAAAACAGCTGCTATCCTGTCACAATGCAGACTACTCCATGTTATCCTACATGATACAGCTTAAATCTGTCTCCCTCTCATCTCTCTCCCCTGTCAGGTCTTACATTCAGGACGTAGGGAGGCCAGTGTGAAGCTACATCCTACAGAACTACAATGGAGAGTCAGTACACACAGATGTAGTACAGACAATGTCAGTCAGGAGGTTTATATAACTGCAGTTAATCTCTATATGCACTTGCCTACTATATATCTGCACTCCTAGTTCTTTAGATTGAGGAAAAATCATATACGTATTACAGAATACAGGGACATACAGAGGAGTGTGGGAGGGGTGGGACCTGTAATTTCCCAAGAGGGATCTGATTGGTGTAGTTCACAGGAAGTCAGCCACAGGAAGAGTCCAAGTTCCTGTTTACACATTAGAGCAAGCAGTCATACTTGAGATCATATGAACAGGTTCCTATAGTGAAAAAGTTCAACATGTATGGATGTAACAGATTGCATTGCTAGAAAACTGGAGTGCTTCTTTAATTTGTGATATCATGTCTCACCAATAATCACAAAGAACACTAATTCAAAATAATTTCTATGAATATACTGCCCACAGCACTCATCCAACTTGGGGCTTTTGCAGGGTGCTCATCCTGTTCTGGTTCTACTCCACCTAAGGACTTTGTAACTTAGATGCAGAAAAGCAACTTTAGTCAGCACTCCAATCACAATGAATCAATAATTTGTTTATTACTCCAGCTCTGTAATGCAGAAGCTCTGTCATAGTAGCTAATGTACTATCTTCGGCTGGAGTAATAAAGAAATGATCAGAACATTGTATAGCAAAGTGGAAAAAACATATTTATTTTCCTTCTTCCAAAACTGTAAAACAATTTATGACTTTTCCATTATTAGTGTACTTACAGTTGGTATATATAGGTTTTCGGAATGGTTTTCCCTTGGAGAAGACAATCGCAACAATTATGCAGCTAATAGTTGTTACTGACCACAATGATGTGCTTTCATAATTTTCGTATATAGAATATTCTTGAAATTCTGCAGTGCTCCCATTTGTGAAGTTGAGGTTAGTATCTCTGGTTATGCATGCACTATAAGAAGAACAGGAAAATAACCCGATAAATATAAGAATGGTATAAATCTGACTGAATGATTCTCCAATTTAAAGGGGTTGGCTAATTTTTGGCTACTGTTGCTATGTAAGATGATTATATGGCACTTACTAATTTAGGCTTGGTTGATAGTTTGTGCCATTTGCTAAATTTCACAAGCCATGTCCTAATGTTGAGCAAATCTTCTATGCTGTCCACATAGAGGTGGCCGCTGATGGAAGGTCATGTGACCAGACATCACTCAATCTCCTGCACATGCACTAAACTCCCAACAGTGCAGGTGCAGATGGCAGGTGCAGTGTATTTGAGTGGAGGAGGCTGGGTGATTTGCCTGGTCACTCAATCTGCAGCCATTTTATGGAGTGGACCTCCATGTGGACTGCACAAAAGTTAAGGTCAACAAGGCATACCTTATGAAATGTGAAACAATGGCGCAGAATACCAAGAAATATTGTATTAGTGCCATAAAATAATTTTACTAACACATTGGGCCAAATTTATCATTAAGATTTTCCACTTTTGTGGCGTGAAAAGATGGCAGACTGCTACCTCTCCTGCCTCCCCACTCTTCCGACAAAAGGGCATAGTGTGGGCAGAGAGGGGGCGGGGATGGCTTCCCCACCATTTTATCATCTTTATTGTCAGTTTTCTAGTGTAGATAACGACTAAATTTTATGCCAGCCAGGGCTAGCGTAGATTTCTGTTCTGGCTCATGGACTGCACGATGCTGAACCTAATTTATGAAGAGGGTACACGCCTGGTTATAATAACCCCTTGGTTGAACTTGATGGACTTATGCCCATATTGCGGCCTGCGAACAGTGTGTCCGCAATATGCGGGCACATACGGGAGGTGCGGAACGGAGGCACGGAACGCCATGGAAGCACTACAGATCAAGTCACAATGAGCTTACATTATCATTTTTTAAAATAACTGTTAATGTGGCTCCAAATTTTATCTTCACAATTGGTTGACAAAAGCCAGGATTGCAGTTATGGCTATGAAAATTTCCTTGCGATTCAGGGGAAACATACCTGAAGTTAGATGTGCTGTACCATGGCTGTTTCTGTACTAGTACAAAGGCACATATCTGAATGGCCATATTGAGGAGAACATTAAACATCACAGATAACAGGAGAGGGGGTGATATCAACTGTGCTGGAGGTCTATATGGCGCCAGTTTTGGATAAGCTTGTGTTAAACTCACTGTTGTAAAACAGAAAGAAACAAAACATTGAATTTAAATGGTCATTATTCAATTTCAACATAACAGTATAGGTGAAAAAAACAACTTTGATATATTTTATCAGAGAAAATGCCTCTTCCTCCACTTATTCCCTCTCCCTACTATACCAACCTTCATGTTTCTAAATCCATTATTTATGGGTCATAAATATATATTATGGCCACTGACATATTCTACAATGTTATTTTCCTTTATGAACAAATGGGTGCAGCCTGACTCTGACCTGCCAACTACTAAATGCTAAAACAAGTGCAGCACTATGAAGAAAAGCTGATTATTTGTTCTACTAGGGTTTAAGCAGTCTAACTTTACCATAGCTTCTGCCAGTATGTGAACATGCATGATTACATGTGCATTGGTTCAATGGAAATGTCACCTTGTATGACATCAGTGCATATTTGCTTAGACAAAACTGAATATACACCCTGAAAGTGGATTGGCAAGCCGATATTGTGAAAAAAACCCATAGACTGAGACATGTACTCATAGAATTAGCTCTGTCTTTCAATAATCCATATTGATTGTATGAAAAAAATTGTATGATACTACTAGTATGAAAAAAACTGTCAGATACTACTTGTTTTTTCGTTAACAAAGACTTCTTCCAGCTTTATCACAGCAATATCCAAGTGAATATGTGTGTGATCACACCTTCTTGGCACTGCCAATCAAAATGCTGCAGTTGTTGAGACAGCAGAGCCTCTTGTTGTAATGGCAATACCCCCGTTGCTCCTAGAGGTTCATTTGCACATATTAAAACATCATTTTGTCAGCAATGAGGACACATATAAACATGGGACAAATGCCCTTTGAACCAGAAAAACTGGCATACTTTATATGCTTTTTTCCTAATTTATTATGTGTTTTAGGTAATTTTTGCCCCTTGGTCAACTAGATGGTGTGGTTTAGCTGGAAATGAAAGGGGCATGGCTTAAATTGCAGCATTGTGCAACAAACTTTTGCCAAATTTTGGGCAAAATGTTAGCACTAAGATAGCAAATCAAAAGATGGTGTAAATGCATCTATAGATGCACCAAACTGGCAAAATAATTAGTTTACTACCCTTATCCTGTATCTAAATACCCAGTCAAAAAGGTTTGTTGGTGCATCCTGGTTGCTCTCCTGCATACAACCCTAGATAGAACCCTAAGATGTGCCAAATTTACAATGAAGCCTGATGATAAATTTGGTATATCTTTGGACTGTCACGCTCTGGTGTCGGGGGGAATATCCCACACCAAGCACAGGAGGAAGAGGGGAGGGAAGGAAATAGGATTAGGCCTGGAAAAGTAAAGGTAGATGGTCACCTGCTATACAAACCCTGACTCCAGTCCTGCCCTTCTAACGGTATGAACAGGCCTAGAAGGTAGGCGAGTTCATACGCTGGAAACCTGGGAGCCTAACTGTCCCTGAAGGACCCTGAAGCCAGTGACAGTAATGAGACAAACCGTTCCTCCACAAACCTGGATGAATAGTAGTCTCCCCTCAGGCCCAAGAAGATGATTGTGGCAGCAATGGGATCTCAACAGAGAAACACACACCAAACCACCACAGACACCACAGAAAATATAAACTGCACAGCATGGTGAGAGAACCAACACTAAATAGACAAAGATAATTACAAAGATACCTACACCTGAAGGGGGAGAGTGTGGTGAATGTCAGCAAGAACAAAACAATCAAAGGAGAACCTGTCAGTTTAACCCATGGGTTGCCAATCTGACAGACCTCCTGATACCTGTCACAGGAATGTCTGTGACAGTACCCCCCCCCCTTCTACGGGTGGCCCCCGGACACCCAGGACCAACTTTATCCGGATGAGACCGGTGAAAAGCTTTCACCAAACGACTGGCATTCACATCAGATGCCAGTACCCACGTCCTCTCCTCTGGTCCATAACCCTCCCAGTGAACAAGATACTGAAGAGATCTATGGAGAACTCGAGAGTCAATAATCTTGGCGATTTGGAATTCCAAACTGCCGTCCACCATGACAGGCGTGGGTGGTAAGGGAGATGGCTCCAATGGTTCAACATATCTCTTCAACAAAGATCTGTGAAACACATTATGAATTTTCAGGGCCTGAGGAAGTTCAAGACGAAATGCTACAGGATTAATGATGGCAGTGATCTTATATGGACCAATAAATCTTGGACCCAACTTCCAAGATGGAACTTTCAACTTAATGTTTCTTGTGGACAGCCACACAGAATCACCCACTCTTAGGTCCGGACCACTCATACGTTTCCTGTCAGCCATGAGTTTGTACTTGTTGCCCATATTTATCAAGTTATTTTGATTTTTCCGCCATATAGATGACAATGATGATGAAAAACGTTCTTCCTCAGGGATACCAGAGGTATCTGAACCAGAAAAAGTGCCAAACTGCGGGTGAAACCCATATGCCCCAAAAAACCGCAACTTGCCAGTGGACTTCTGTCTACGATTGTTTATGGAGACAAACGAGGGCCACTCCTCCTGATTCTCAGAGACAAAACATCTCAAGTAAGTCTCCAGACTCTGATTAGTACACTCCGTTTGTCCGTTCGACTGAGGATGAAAAGCCGAAGAGAAGGACAGCTGTACCCCCAGACGAGTACAGAACGCCCTCCAGAATCTGGATACGAACTGAGTCCCACGATCTGAGACCACGTCAGTGGGAATGTCATGGAGTCTCACAATATTGTCAACAAACACTTGTGCAAGTTTTTTAGCATTAGGTAGGTCAGGTAAAGCAATAAAGTGTGCCATCTTACTAAAGCAATCAACTACCACCAGAATAACAGTCTTTCCAGACGAATTAGGCAGGTCAGTGATAAAGTCCATAGACAAGAGAGTCCATGGTCTGGACGGGATGGACAACGGAAGTAGGGGTCCAGAAGGTCGAGTATGTGTCACCTTAGCGTGTGCACAGACACTACAGGCTGACACATAGTCCTCAACACACTTACGCAGGCCTGGCCACCAAAATCTACGAGAGATGAGTCTGACAGTGGATTTACTCCCAGGGTGTCCCGCAGTGACAGTAATGAGACAAACCGTTCCTCCACAAACCTGGACGAACAGTAGTCTCCCATCAGGCCCAAACACCAAAACACTGGGAAGATATACACAAATAAACGAAAGGGAAGGAAGATACTTAGCTTTCCTGAAGATTGTGGCAGCAATGGGATCCCAACAGAGAAACACACACCAAACTACCACAGACACCACAGAAAATATAAACCACACAGCATGGTGAGAGAACCAACACTAAATAGACAAAGATAATTACAAAGATACCTACACCTGAAGGGGAGGGTGTGGTGAATGTCAGCAACAACAAAACAATCAAAGGAGAACCTGTCAGCTTAACCCATGGTTTGCCAATCTGACAGACCTCCTGATACCTGTCACAGGAATGTCCGTGACATGGACTTCCTGGTTTAAAGAGGACCTGTCACCTCTCCTGACTGTTTTATCAACTACTTGCAACCTCTCCCCAGCCCCCCTCCCCCCATACACACCTACCTTTGTAATTCTGGAACATCTATTCTATGTTGCACCCTATGTTTCTTATTCCTTCTAGAAGTAATGAATTGCCAGCAGTCTGCAATAAAAGTCCATCTGGGTTTTATCAGGTGTGTGTAGAGGGGGGGGGGGGGTTCTGCACAGTGACACTACCCAATCAGTGCTCTGAGTGTTACACTATGCAGGGACACCTCCTCAGTTGGTAACAACCAGACGGAGCATCATTGCAGACTGCTGGCAATTCATTTGTAACTTCTGGAAAGGATGATAAGAATATAATAAGAATATATATATATAAGTAAGAATTATAATTCATCAAGGCTAGATGCTCCAGAATTGTTTTTATACGAGAGATGCAAGTAGTTACTAAAACAGACATGTCAGGAGAGGTGACAGGTCCTCTTTAAATTTAAACTGTTTAAATATTAGACCAGATTATTATGTAAATCTGCCGCAGTGTTTTCAGCACACCCTTTTTATGGTCCTAGACAAAAAAAATTAATGTAACCACCATGCATAATACATAAATGAAAACCTGCATACAAGTCACAATACAAGTAACATACTTGTCAAACAGACCAAAACCGTCACTCCCACATCCTGAATAAGGTATTGATACAGACCCACTGTTTTCAATTGCTGCAAGAAAAAAAATATGTAATTACTATATTTGTTCTAAACTGAAAAGGTCACATGAGTGAATTATGTGCAATACATATCTTGCCTGAAAATAAGGGATGAAAATGAGCTCTTAACAAGCTCTGCCTCTAATGCCACCAGATATAAGGCAGCTATCCTATAAGTCAATGTTCTACCCTTTAAATAGGCCTTGAGACATGACTTGGATTTTAAATAAGCCAGCACCTCCTCTGCAGACAGATGTTTTGGGGTTATTGCCACTCATCAGTGCAGAGCAGAGAGTACTGGCTTAACTGGATAAATGGCCCCTTTCCTCCCAGCAGTCCATGTATGGCCTATAAGTCTCCTAATGCCAATTAAGACACTCTCTCCCCAAGGAGAGATAGTACTTCCCAAATCCTGGCTTAGGCCTCTCACACAGTTAAGCCAGTAGTCTCTGGTCTGAACTGATGAGCGGCAATAACCCCAAAACAGCTGTCTTCAGATGAGGTGCTGGCTTATTTTATATCCGAGCCATGTCTCAGGGCCTGTTTGAAGGGTCAAACACTGACTCATAGGATAGCTGCCTTATATCTGTTGGCATCAGAGGCAGAGCTTGTTAAGAGTTGATTTGCATCCCTTTCTTCCCAGAATTCCAGAGGAGCATGCATGACTTATAAGTCTGGCACTGATTAAGGCACTATCTCCTCAAGCATATATAGCAAAATAATATTTTCTCAGACAAATACAAGCTATAAAACTAACATATAATGCTAGAAAAAAAACAAAAAAACTAATTTAGAGTGACTTACCCAGTAGAGCAGGAGCAGACAAATGAATTGTATCATTGCATACAGAGTCACATATTTGAAGACAGCAAAAGAACTGACCAGCGCAGCCCGACCTTCCCTATACAATTACAGAAGCACATACTGTTAGAGTATTGTGTTAGAACAGCCTCAATGCAGATACCTGTTATCCCATCCCCTCATGCTTCAGTAACCTCAGTTACCATTAAAGTTAAATGGGTTTTCTGATATGGGCAATCCCTACATGGATTAACAATAAATAGAGATGAGCGAGTAGTGTTCGATCGAGCCGATATTCGATCGAATACTACGATATTCGGCATACTCGATTTCAATCGAGTATAACGGCGATGGCGCACTTAGAATTCGTTTCCCCTCCCACCTTCCCTGGCGCTCTTTTTCCACCAATCAACATGCAGGGGGGGTATGACAGGCACGCTGAGCACGCTGGCAGCGCGAAAACAGCGTCTACATGGATTGGCTGGAAAAACCATGTGACCTCGAATATTAAAAACTCAGCTCTTCCTGCTCGTACGCATATGCTGCGTGAACTTAGTCAGGGACAGAGGCTGGAGAAGGGACAGATAGGTTTTAGCTGTTGGACAGGCAGGAGCGTGATTAAAAGCCCTTATCAGGGCTACTACAGTGGACTTCAGTGATAGCTTTACTACAATATAGACTTTACAGAGAACGGCTGCTGTATTCAGGGATAGCTGCTGGAGTAGGGACAGAGAGAGGCATTAGTGGTGTATTAGGTGCTCTGCTACATACCAAACTATATTTGGCACTACTGTTCAGCGTTCTTTTAGGCTGAACAACCCTGTTATATAACTAGTGTGTATATGCACCATCTGATCTGGCAGTATACGGCTGTGAATTTTATTTTATTTTTTTAAATACAGTTTATTTGGCTCTAGTGTTCTGGGTTCTGTGTGCCTGCAATACCCTTTTTGTATACCAGGTGTAAATACCCACCGTCTGTTCAGTTAGTACACGGCTGTGTACCTTGAAATATACAATATCTAGGCCATTTAATTGGCCACTGTACTGTGCGTTCTCTTGCTAAATTATCTCACATACCTGGTGTAAATACCCACCGTCTGTTCAGTTACTACACGGCTTTGTACTTTGAAATATACAATATCTAGGCCTTTTAATAGGCCACTGTACTGTGCGTTCTCTTGTTAAATTATCTCACATACCTGGTGTAAATACCCACCGTCTGTTCTGTTACTACACGGCTGTGTACTTTGAAATATACAATATCTAGGCATTTTAATAGGCCACTGTACTGTGCGTTCTCTTGCTAAATTATCTCACATACCTGGTGTAAATACCCACCGTCTGTTCAGTTACTACACGGCTGTGTACTTTGAAATATACAATATCTAGGCCATTTAATAGGCCACTGTACTGTGCGTTCTCTTGTTAAATTATCTCACATACCTGGTGTAAATACCCACCGTCTGTTCAGTTACTACACGGCTGTGTACTTTGAAATATACAATATGTAGGCCATTTAATAGGCCACTGTACTGTGCGTTCTCTTGTTAAATTATCTCACATACCTGGTGTAAATACCCACCGTCTGTTCTGTTACTACACGGCTGTGTACTTTGAAATATACAATATCTAGGCATTTTAATAGGCCACTGTACTGTGCGTTCTCTTGTTAAATTATCTCACATACCTGGTGTAAATACCCACCGTCTGTTCTGTTACTACACGGCTGTGTACTTTGAAATATACAATATCTAGGCATTTTAATAGGCCACTGTACTGTGCGTTCTCTTGTTAAATTATCTCACATACCTGGTGTAAATACCCACCGTCTGTTCTGTTACTACACGGCTGTGTACTTTGAAATATACAATATCTAGGCCTTTTAATAGGCCACTGTACTGTGCGTTCTCTTGCTAAATTATTTCACATACCTAATTATATACCCAAATATTGTATTTGCAACCAAAAAAAAATAAAATGCGGAGGGGGGCTAGCGGAATCGGACGTGGACGAGGACGGGGGCGCGGAAATGCTGTTGGTGGCCTTGTTGAAGCCAGTGGGGATACAATGCGTGCTGGTGAGGGTCAGCCAGGATCACACTTATCCAGAATCCCTGCCTTTATGGGACAGTTAAGCAGGGGGAGAGTTACATTGCTGTTGAGGCCTGAGCAGGTTGAACAGGTGGTGCAATGGATAGCCGATAGCGCTTCCACACAGTTGTCCACCAGCCAGTCATCCACACAGTCTCACTCTGACCCTCCTTCCTCCACACCTGGCCAACAGAGTCATCCCACCCTTGACCCCTCCCAGGAGCTCTTTTCGGGTCCTTTTTCAGATGTGCCGGAAGAATCCCAGGAGCTAGCAGAGGAATTTGTTTGTAGTGATGCCCAAACACTGGAGTTTTCGCCATCTCCTGCTGATGTGGACCCTGAGCCAGCATCTGTTATCATGAGCGATGATGATGATGAGACGCAGTTGCCATCAAGGGAGGCTGTTGGAATGTCCAGTGGGCAGGAGGAGGAGCAGAGTGAGGAAGAGGAGGTGGTGGATGACGAAATGACCGACCCCACTTGGCCAGGGGTGATGTCCAGCGAGGAAAGCAGTGGAGAGGTGGTGGTCTGCGCAGCACCGAAAAAGGCAGCAAGAGGCAGAGGGATGTCCACAGGCAGAGGGATGTCCACAGGCAGAGGGATGTCCACAGGCAGAGGGATGTCCACAGGCAGAGGGATGGCCACAGGCAGAGGGATGGCCACAGGCAGAGGGATGGCCACAGGCAGAGGACAGTTCAGACAGAGAAGTGAGGCCACAGCCAGCAGGGCCGAAGCTGTTCCCGCCAGCGGCCAGTCGTGCGAAGCTCCCCCATCGAGGCCTCGTACTTCTGTGGTGTGGAGATATTTTAATGTTTGTGCGGATGACAAACTGAGCGCGGTTTGCACACTCTGCCACTCAAAACTGAGTAGGGGCTCTGAGAAGAGCAATCTGACCACCTCAGGCATGCGGCGTCACTTGGAATTCAAGCACTGGGCTGAGTGGGAGAGAGCAAACGCAATACAAACTGCGCCCGGTCTTGCTGCCACTGCCTCTTCCCCTTTGTTGTGTGCTGCCACTGCGGTCCAGACCTCCAGCCAGGACACCTCCACATCTGCCTCTGCCTCTGCTACTTTGGGGCCTTCTCCTTCAGCCTCCCCTTCCCCCGCCTCTTCGCCTGCACCTTCACACTCCTCGTCCCAACAACTGTCCATCTCGCAGGCGTTCGACCGCAGGCGGAAGTACGCCTCGAGTCACCCCAAGCCCAAGCCTTAAACTGCCACATCTCCAAACTGCTGGCCCTGGAGATGTTGCCGTTTAGGCTTGTGGAGACGCAGGCCTTCCGCGACCTGATGGCGGCTGCCGCACCTCGCTATTCCGTCCCTAGCCGCCACTACTTTTCCCGGAGTGCCGTCCCCGCCCTGCACCAGCACGTGTCGCGTAACATCAGGCGGGCCCTGAGGTACGCAGTCAGCGCAAAGGTCCACTTGACCACCGACTCATGGACAAGCGCTTGCGGCCAGGGACGATACATTTCTCTGACGGCACACTGGGTGAATGTAGTGGAGGCGGGGACGGGGTCGCAAACAGAGACGGCCTACCTACCACCCCCGCCCAAGATTGCCAGCATGGGTTCTGATAAACCCCCCTCCTCCTCCTCCTCCTCCTCCTCCTCCTCCTGTGCCTTAACATCTCCCTCAGCCGCTAGCTGGAAGCGTTGCAGCACTGGCGCGGGGAGACGTCAGCAGGCGGTGCTAAAGCTCATCAGCTTGGGCGACAGGAAGCACAGCGCCCCAGAGGTGAGGGACGCCATATTGCAGCAGACGGAGATGTGGCTGTCGCCGCTGCAGCTAGGACCAGGCATGGTCGTGTGCGATAACGGCCGTAACCTGGTGGCGGCTCTGGAGCTTGCCGAACTCAATCACGTACCATGCCTGGCCCACGTTTTTAATCTGGTAGTCCAAAAATTTCTGAAGACTTACCCCAACCTGGCAGAGCTACTGGTGAAAGTGCGGCGCTTGTGCGCTCACTTTCGGAAGTCAACTGTAGCTGCTGCTAGCTTAAAAAAACTCCAGCAACGCCTCCATTTGCCTGAACATCGGCTGTTGTGCGACCTGCCCACTCGCTGGAATTCCACCTATTCCATGTTGGCCAGGGTGTGTGAGCAGCAGAGAGCATTGATGGAGTACCAGATAATGAATCCACGCGTGCCTCCAACTCAGCTCCCTCAGTTTGCCAACCACGAGTGGCCATGGATGGCAGACATATGCGATGTACTGCGTATCTTTGAGGAGTCCACCAAGAAGGTCAGCAGCGAGGACGCTATAGTGAGCGTAACCATTCCGCTCCTAGGCGTCCTTAAAGAATCGCTCATCGCAATAAGGGAGAACGCATTGCACGCAGAGGAGACGGGGGTAGGAGGAGACGCAACGGAGCTACACAGTCAGACCACACTTTTGTCTGCTTCACGGTGGCAGTTGCAGGAGGAGGAGGATGAGGAGGAGGACGACGTGGAGGTGGCTGTGGAAGAGGAGGAGGATGCTGGCGGCGAGGGTAGCAGTCAGGCTGTGTGCGTCCCATTGGTTCAGCGCGGATGGGGCGGAGAGGAGGCGGAAGAGGAAGAGGAGGAAATGGCAAGTGATCCTTCTGGTGGGGGCAGTGAGGTCATGCCTATTCAGAGTCTGGCACACATGGCTGACTTCATGCTGGGCTGCTTTTCCCGGGACACACGTGTTGTCCGGATAGTGGAGAACAAACTGTACTGGGTCTTCGCACTCCTGGACCCCCGGTATAAAGATAACGTCTCCTCTTTTATTCCGGTAGAGGAGAGGACGAATCGATTGCTGGAATACCAGAGGGAACTCGTGCAGAACATGATGGAGATTTTCCCACCCACCATCGCTGGCGGCAGAGAGGAGAGGGTCTCCCAGAGTCCCACAACATCCATCAGGCCCACAGCCACCAGGGGAACACTCTCCAAGGTGTGGGACACGTTCATGGCACCCCCTCGTGCAACTTCCATCACTGCGGGGCCCGCTATCAGCAGGAGGGACAAGTATCGGCGGATGTTGCGGGAGTACCTGGCAGACCGTACCCCTGTCCTCCCCGATCCCTCGGCGTCCTACACTTACTGGGTCTCCAAGTTGGACACGTGGCTGGAACTGTCCCTGTACGCCTTGGAGGTGCTTGCCTGCCCTGCCGCCAGCGTGCTATCAGAAAGGGTGTTCAGCGCAGCCGGGGGCATTATAACCGATAAGCGCAGCCGCCTGTCAACCGACAGTGCGGACAGGCTGACGCTAATCAAAATGAACAGCAAGTGGATTGACCCGGACTTTGCTTCTCCAACCGTGGAAAGCAGCCAAAAGTGAAGTGCCATCTGTATGAAGTGCCATTTCCTCCTCCACCTCCTCCTCCTCCTCCTTAACCGCCGTAGAATTGCTCCGTAAAAAAAAATATATATATATTTATGGCTCTCCTCTTGGGCCTCCACATAATTTTTAAGAGGTCTCACCTCTTGGGCCTCCACATAATTTTTAAGAGGTCTCACCTCTTGGGCCTCCACATAATTTTTAAGAGGTCTCACCTCTTGGGCCTCCACATAATTTTTAAGAGGTCTCACCTCTTGGGCCTCCACATAATTTTTAAGAGGTCTCACCTCTTGGGCCTGCACAAAATGTTTAAGAGGTCTCACCTCTTGGGCCTCCACATAATTTTTAAGAGGTCTCACCTCTTGGGCCTCCACATAATTTTTAAGAGGTCTCACCTCTTGGGCCTCCACATAATTTTTAAGAGGTCTCACCTCTTGGGCCTCCACATAATTTTTAAGAGGTCTCACCTCTTGGGCCTGCACAAAATGTTTAAGAGGTCTCACCTCTTGGGCCTCCACATAATTTTTAAGAGGTCTCACCTCTTGGGCCTCCACAAAATCTTTAAGAGGTCTCACCTCTTGGGCCTCCACAAAAGGTTTAACAGGTCTCACCTCTTGGGCAGCCACATAATTTTTAAGAGGTCTCACCTCTTGGGCCTCCACATAATTTTATCGAGGTCTCACCTCTTGGGCCTGCACAAAATCTTTAAGAGGTCTCACCTCTTGGGCCTCCACATAATTTTTAAGAGGTCTCACCTCTTGGGCCTCCACATAATCTTTAAGAGGTCTCACCTCTTGGGCCTCCACAAAATCTTTAAGAGGTCTCACCTCTTGGGCCTCCACAAAATCTTTAAGAGGTCTCACCTCTTGGGCCTCCACAAAATCTTTAAGAGGTCTCACCTCTTGGGCCTGCACAAAATCTTTAAGAGGTCTCACCTCTTGGGCCTCCACAAAATCTTTAAGAGGTCTCACCTCTTGGGCCTCCACAAAATCTTTAAGAGGTCTCACCTCTTGGGCCTCCACAAAATCTTTAAGAGGTCTCACCTCTTGGGCCTCCACAAAATCTTTAAGAGGTCTCACCTCTTGGGCCTGCACAAAATCTTTAAGAGGTCTCACCTCTTGGGCCTCCACAAAATCTTTAAGAGGTCTCACCTCTTGGGCCTCCACAAAATCTTTAAGAGGTCTCACCTCTTGGGCCTCCACATAATTTTTAAGAGGTCTCACCTCTTGGGCCTCCACATAATTTTTAAGAGGTCTCACCTCTTGGGCCTCCACATAATTTTTAAGAGGTCTCACCTCTTGGGCCTGCACAAAATGTTTAAGAGGTCTCACCTCTTGGGCCTCCACATAATTTTTAAGAGGTCTCACCTCTTGGGCCTCCACAAAATCTTTAAGAGGTCTCACCTCTTGGGCCTCCACAAAAGGTTTAACAGGTCTCACCTCTTGGGCAGCCACATAATTTTTAAGAGGTCTCACCTCTTGGGCCTCCACATAATTTTATCGAGGTCTCACCTCTTGGGCCTGCACAAAATCTTTAAGAGGTCTCACCTCTTGGGCCTCCACATAATTTTTAAGAGGTCTCACCTCTTGGGCCTCCACATAATCTTTAAGAGGTCTCACCTCTTGGGCCTCCACAAAATCTTTAAGAGGTCTCACCTCTTGGGCCTCCACAAAATCTTTAAGAGGTCTCACCTCTTGGGCCTCCACAAAATCTTTAAGAGGTCTCACCTCTTGGGCCTGCACAAAATCTTTAAGAGGTCTCACCTCTTGGGCCTCCACAAAATCTTTAAGAGGTCTCACCTCTTGGGCCTCCACAAAATCTTTAAGAGGTCTCACCTCTTGGGCCTCCACAAAATCTTTAAGAGGTCTCACCTCTTGGGCCTCCACAAAATCTTTAAGAGGTCTCACCTCTTGGGCCTGCACAAAATCTTTAAGAGGTCTCACCTCTTGGGCCTCCACAAAATCTTTAAGAGGTCTCACCTCTTGGGCCTCCACAAAATCTTTAAGAGGTCTCACCTCTTGGGCCTCCACAAAATCTTTAAGAGGTCTCACCTCTTGGGCCTGCGCAAAATGTTTAAGAGGTCTCACCTCTTGGGCCTCCACATAATTTTTAAGAGGTGTCAACTCTTGGGCCTCCACATAATTTTTAAGAGGTCTCACCTCTTGGGCCTCCACATAATTTTTAAGAGGTGTCACCTCTTGGGCCGCCACAAAATTTTCCATGAGCCTCTGGCCAGCCCACGGCCTCTTCCTGCCTTTTGCGGTCCTACGCATCCCTCAACATCCCCACTGCTTTACCTGCTAGACATGACACTGGGCCAGGTCGGGTCACTGACTTCTCAAGCGCCAACAATTTGGGCATTTTAAGGCTTCTGCATGTGTTTGAGTTGTTTTTACATTTTAAAGAAGACATGTCTGACCACATCTCACACACACACACAATGACAATTAGGGGTGGGGTCTATTTGCTTTCCCCCTTGCCTATGCCATCTGTGGTTGTCATAGGCAACGTGATTTTAAGGGGTGCAGAATTTCATCGTTTTTTTTGTCTAGTTTGGCTTGGGGTCCATGGCAATGTAGAGGAAAGAAGGTTTCCTTGTATGGTCTCACTTTACAGAGAGGTTAGATTGTGTTTGGAGTGTATTGTTGAGAGGCTGTGATAGTGGCGTAATAGTGCGACTTGGGCGCGTTATATGCACCCAGACATGCTTCCCCTGCTGTCCCAGTTGCATTCCAGCAGTGTTGGCATCCTTTTCTGAGGTTCCAGGGTGGACTTGGTGACCTCCAAGTGGTCGAATTGAGATTTCCAAGTGGCGAGCATTTTTTCCCCATAGACTTTAATGGGATTCGATATTCGGTCGAATAGTCGAATTTCGCGGTCTATTCGAATCGAATTTCGAACTTTCGAATATTTCACTACTCGCTCATCTCTAACAATAAACTGATCCTAAAGTTTCCCCATGCTAGGACTTTAACAATCTGTAGCATCACTACAAGGGAAATTATCCATTACACATTGTCCATTCAAATCAATGAATTGTCTGTATAATACAGAATAGGCCGGGTCCTTCAGAGTGAGAGATTTGTAACAGTTCCCCACTATGGCCAAGACTTTAGGATCCTGATTAGTGGATCCCAGTATTCTCTCACAGGCTATAAAAATGTGTGTTTTTTTAACTTGATAACTACTATAATACTTAAAATTACTTAAATACTATGTAAACCTTGCAGTGCATTTTTTATGATTGCATTTTATGCATTTGGAGCTACAAATAATTTTTCCAGTTGGCCTTTATTAGAAATTTCAGCCATTTCCGATATACAAAGGTTTAAAAAATCAGTCTATTCGCAGGCTGTGATTTTCTGTATTTGTTGAATCTCATCATGCAGAGCTACACTTAGCTAGTTCTTTTCAAACTGATATGTCTGTTTTAATAATTACTTGCATTCTCCATGTAATAACAATTCTGGAGCATCTATTCTTATGGCTCTATGTAGTGTCATTCCTTTATTATTTCTACTATAAGTTATGAATGAATTGCTACAGTAAGGTTCCAGATGGGTGTTACCATTTCGAGGGTGTCCCTGCACAGTCGGACTCTATCCAATCAGTACTGCCATTATCAGACTGTGCACTGACACACCTCAACTGGTAACACTCAGATGTACCCTTACTGCAGACTGCTGGAAATTCATTCATAAACTTCTAGCAGGAATAATACAGGAATGACCCAACACACAGTCATAAGAATAGATGCTCCAGAATTGTTATCACATAGGAAATGCAAGTAGTTACTAAAGTGTTTATGAGGTCAGGAGATCAGAGATAAAAGCTCTGACAAGAAAGCAGAAAGTCACGGCTTCCGATCAAAATGATTTTGTAACCCTTGCTTATCAGAAAAGGCAGAATATTTTTTTAAAAAAGACCAATTGAAAAATTAATTTTAGTCCAAAATTAGTAAAAGGCAATCATAAAAGAAAAAAAAATGTCACTGAAGGTGTACATAGCTAATGGTTGGATGTTGCTAGATTTTATCATCTTTGCAGATTATTCAAAGTTTCAAGCTATCTCCAAAAACAGAACAAAAATTGTTTCATAGATTCTTCTTTCCAGCAGTCCTTCACTGTTCTTTATACGTTTAAAGGTCAGGGCTTTGAACATGGCTGATAAGTATTGACAAGGGTGTAACAATTCATTTATTTCTGGCAAAAGAATCATGGTTGTCAAAATGAATATGTGTATTATGGTTGGAGGTGAACAATGGGAATCACATCAACACCTGCTGCATGCTTAATATGACGAAAGAAGGGTGAACCAAGAATAAGGTCGCCTATACACACATACAGGTTTTGATCAGGTTTTCTGATGCAGTTTTTTATATTAAAACCAGGTGTGGATCATAAAGGGATCTTTAAAGAAGATCTGCTACAGACTTACTTTCAATTCTAAAGTGTATTTTCATCCATTACTCTAGCTCCCATTCCTCCATGGACAGTTTTTTTTTTTACCCAAAATTTACCTCATTTGCTGTTTTTATGTGCCTATTGTCCCATCATGGCCTTGGGCAATGATATCAGTAACACTAATAATACCCCTTGGTCTTACCAGTGGCACTTGTGTGTCCGATATTACCAGGTACAAGGCAGGACATAACCAACGGCAACTGAATATCAAAATAGATTTGCCACAGGGTGCAATGGGTGCTAATAACATTAGAATAAGGAAGTTTTAATACATGAGGCATTTGTGGAAAGTGATATAACAATAACGAAAGTGATATAGCGATATCTGCTGAGTGGGATAAGTTTATTTTTGGCATCGCCCCTTTAAGTGAGAAAAGGAATTTACAGGCAGATTCTACTTCTCCTTTGTGAAGCTACACCTGTTTTTAGCATTAAAACACCATCAGAAAACCTGATGTGTAGGTGCAGCCTAAGGCCTCGTCCACATTTCCGTGTCAGTGACACATCCGTGAGAAAAAGCATACGTGTTTCATCCGTGAAGCTGTCCGTGAAGGATCCGTGGTTGGTCCGTGTGTCCGTTTTAACCATCCATGTGGCATCCGTAATTCACTGACGTTGCTCAGTTGAAAAATAATTTCCAAAGAAGCTCCTATTAGTCATCAGTGAAAAACGGATGCATCACGGACACAACACGGATGTGTGTCAGTGATTTTCACGGACCCATAGACTTCAATGGGCGTGCTTGGTCCGCATCATGGATCAAAGTAGTGCATGTCCCCGTGATTTTTTTACTGACCCACGGTCAGTAGAAAAATGCTGAAATGTGAACATATACATTTAAATCAATGGGTACGTGCTGTTCGTGAAAAATGCGGACAGCACACGTCTGTGAAAAACGGAAATGTGGACGAGGCCTAAGGCTGGTTTCACATCACCATTTTATTTTCTGTTCTACTGATCCATTAGAAGAACAGGAAAAAAAACAGGATCCAGTAAAAAAAAATGGATCAGTTTGTATGCAGGACTTTTTTTCTGTCTAAAGAAACAGATCTCAGATGGAAATGGCTAAAATGGCTGCAAAATGTGCATAAAGGATGCAACAGGATCCTGTTTTAAATTTTTTTTTATAGGATTCTGTTTTTTTTCTGCTCTTCCAACAGATCAGAACAATAGAAATTGAAACCAGCCCAAGGAATCTATGAAACAGTATGAAAATTCTGTCCAAAGACATAGTAGAGGCCATCACTTACTTGATGAGCTCAGGAATGCATTGAATATTTGCTATTTGAGATGTGAACGGTGAAGCCACAGATGCCTCTTGCTCAGAAAGAGATACACCAGCATGGGCCACTTTTAAAGCCTACAATAGAAAACAGCACGCCAAAAATATATCCATTGTAGAAATTCAGGATCATATACAGAATGTTTTAGAGGAAGGTTCTACAGTCATCATCATAGACAGTACATGTGCAAAAAATTTTAGGTATGTGTCTTTTAATAAAGTGATAAAATGTATAAAAATACTGAAGATTCATGGTACCACGTCCATGAAGGATTTCAGAGTTACAGGTGAGGTATCTTAATGAGATAACATTCCTTTGCAAAATGTGACTGGATCCAATAATTTTGTCAGGTCCATAATTGAGTCCACAGTGATCCAGCACATGATAGTCTAGTCATTACTGACCTAATGTAAATGCTACCATGTGGAGCTGTAATAGACTACATAATACTAAATGTATCATAATATATCTACCTTTCCACTAAAATATGTACAAAAATAACCTAGAAAACAGTTTGTAGAAACCTTCCTCATCTGTCAGAAATGTATCTGATCTTCCATCTTGCAGGTCCTTCACTACTTCTCTGCACTGTGAGCTCTGTCTCAATGGATAAATGGGGTGAAATTAATTTGGCTAAAGTGGAATGAGTAAGGCTTGGAGGCAGAAAATAGATCTCAGGGGAGTGAGAGAGAACGTTGCAGTGGAGACCAAGGGCAGTGACTCTAAATCACTGCAGGTAGATGATCTACCGATATTTCAGTGTAACTGGTTAAGCCCCGTCCCTCATATAAACTTCATATTCACTGTTCACCCAGCTGTTCGGTACCCGAAGATGGGGGAGGACTAGGGGGAAGACAAATGGGGAAAATGTATCAAAACTGGTGTAAAGGAAAACTGGCTTAGTTGGCCATTGCTAGAGATGAGCGAATCATTGAAAATTTGCTTTGCGGAATATTCGCCGAATTTCTGACAAGATTCGTATTTAAACGAACTTATTTGGCAAACCTACGTAAAAAAAAAATACACATTTTTTGCAAACAATTCTTCCCTAATTACATACGTACAGTCAGTGTAGTTAAAAGTACGCAATACCTAAGCATTAGCGTACAAAAGTGCGTACGAATCCTTAGCGTATTATTGACACGCGATTGCGTCATACGCACGAGGCTAGGCTGTGGCAGACAATCTTTAGAGGCAGTCCATATGAACTAGAAAAATAAGGTGCTCACTGCTGCTAGCTATCAATAAGTGAATAATTTACTAAAAACTCCGTACAATAAGTGCATAATAGGACACATTGCAGTACCAGAAAAAGAATACACACAATGGGCTAAAGTGCTGAACCATTAAAAACTGTGTAGCTAAAATACAGCAAAGACATAAGTATGCAAACATTTTAGTGCAATCAATTTCACATTTGCAAGCATAAATGGCTCAGATATACGTTTGAGTCTCTCCTTATGGATCCTAGTTGGCATGATAAAACACTGTCTGTCTGGAACACATATTCCAAAATTCAATTGTAATCCACGTGAGGTAAAATTGTAATCCAAACAGGTAATGTGTAATCCACATGGATAATAGAGAATAGCAGCAAATAGAGAACCTTTTCTCTATGGGGGGAGTCCTGACAGCCATGCCCATCTGGGTGAGAGTCAAACGGGGGCAACAGAAACTAAACAAAAACAACTGCCAACTAGGATCTCACCCGTCAGGTGCAGTTCATGGTGTGGCTCCCATAGGTCCTCCTGCATTGTCCTTGACACTGCCAGTAGTTCGGTTCCTCATATGAGGGACCTGAAGTCCTCCTCGCTCGAGCTGCTGCTGAAGCTCATCAGAGGACGCTCCTGCCTCTTGTAGGCCATGCTCGCTGCGGTGGTGGAACTCCACTGCCCTCTTCTTCCTGAAGTTGGACTTGACCGGGTCCAGGTGGTGGTGACGCACGCTGCAGCCATTTTCACTTTTCTGGATGCTCCTGCCGGGACAGCGGGGGTAAGGACTTCCAGCTGCAGCGGTTCCAGAAAGGTTGAATCCAGGAAAGAAGCCCCAGCTTCCCCGGCTGCTGCTGGCTTCACCTTCCACGGCAGCTGGTATTGGTGGACCACCGTGGATTGGAAAGTGAATGATAACATGGTCAGCTGACCCAGCTGTAAGGACTGTGGTGGTGGTGGTGCTGGCAGTCCAGGAATCAGAGGCTCCGGCTGAGGCTCTGGCTTTTCCCTGAGCCGGAGGACGCCATCTGGAAACACCTGCAGGCAGTGCAAGCGTCCTGGACCTGGTGGTTTATCCGGCCACACTTTTGGTTCCGTTGTAGGCACCAGAAGCTTTGAAAGGAGGGTAACCCCGGTGGCAAATGGGCCTTTCAGGGACGCCATGGGGGTGTACTCCACCTGATCCCCCACGTACAAGCTATGACAATGTTGTGGCAGGTACGGCCGTTTCACCAACCTGCGGCCCACAAAATATTCCTTTCCATCCTCATCATCCTGCAGGAAGCCAAACCCTCTCCCAACGGAAAACCAAATCACAGTTCCCTTTCTCCGTTCCAATGAAGGATCTTCCGGCCTAGGGTGGTCGAGTACCTGTATGACCCAGTCCTCCACTGCGGTTTTATAGTCCCAGAGGATCTGTGCATGGACCATCACAGATGGTGGAACAATTGGGTTCTGGTGTATGGAAGGGGTGGATCTCCAGCCGCCTCCACCGCACAAGACAAAGCAGACGTTCCAGCCGCACAAGCGAAAGCAGACGTTCCAGCCACAGGAGCCAAACACACGTTCCAGCTGCATGAGCCAAAGCAGACGCTGCAGCCGCAGGAGCCAAAGCAGACGCTCCAGCTGCACAAGCCAAAGCAGACGCTCCAGCCGCCTCACGAGTCGCTGCAACAGCAACCTCAGCAGGTGGTAAGGAACACACAGGCACTGAAGCTGGGTTTCTCTGGCAGACTTGTGACAACCTGATGTCTTGAGCGGGTGGTGGTTCAGGTAAGTCTTCTCCAAAATACATCTCATTCCAATTTGGACGCAGCTGTTTAGCCATGATGCTTGCCTCTTGCTCTGAGCGCTGGTCTAAACTGGTTCAGACTTCAGAGGAGGGTGGAGCACTGAGGGAGGAGTCTTCACTCACTATACGTGCAAAACAGTTAGATCCTGGTGGGCCGGGCTGGTTTTTTCCAGTTCTGAGGGGGGCATATCTTCACTTTCCCGCTCTTACGTGGGCGTATCGTCATTGTCCCGACTCACGCAGAATGCATACGTTTCTTACGTTTTATACGTATCGTACGTATCGTTAGCGTGTAAAATTTTTTGCGAAGATTTACGAATAATACGAAGCGAATCCAAAGAAATTCGGATTCGCTTCACAGCTGAAAATTTCCAAGATTCAATACGAATCTACGAAGCGGCGAATAGATTCGCTCATCTTTAGCCATTGCAACCAATCAGATTCCACCTTTCATTTTTCAGAGCTCCTATGGAAAATGAAAGGTAGAATCTGATTGGTTGCTATGAGAAACTAAGAAAGTTTTACTTTACACCACTTTTGAAAATATCACCAAACAGGCTTTGTCTGCAAGATCTCTCCTAAACTGTTTGTGACAGCATCTTGTAGACATAACTGTGTGTGCACTATGGATTAAATGTACTTGTGTTATTTATGTTTTTTTAAGGTTTAGTCCCACTGGCTTGGTTAAATATGACCTATGCAACTCTTATAGTTACACTATTGCTCACTACATTCAAATAAACAGGCCAACTATGTAAAAATGGCTGACAGATATCACCAGCTTTAGTGTAGCTAATAGACAGAAGAAAGCTGTTGCCAGGCATTAAAGTTGTTCCCCTGTCAATTATACTGCACAGTTTCTCATCCCACACCAACAGAGGACTATGACTATACAAACCTAGGTATATATTTAGTCACTAGGGGGGTCTTTTATCAAACTGGTGTAAACTAGAATTGGCTTAGTTGCCCATGGCAACAAATCAGATTTCACCTTTCATTTTGGACAGCTCCTTTGTAAAATGAAAGGAGGAATCTGATTGGTTGCTATGGGAAAGTAAGCCAGTTCTACTTTACACCAGTTTGATAAATGACCCCCTAGATGTATAAATATATTCCCTTTTTTCATTCTACAAGCTTTATTATGAATACAAATTCCAATAAATTGTTATGTAATTAAAATAGCAAGTTTATGTCTTATGATTACTTACTCCACAGTCATTGGCTCCATCTCCACACATTGCCACATAGTAACTGTAAAAAGATGCAGTGTGAAGCGTTATCATATATAATTCTGCTTATTTACATACCATAAAATAGAGGCTAGGGTATATCATGACTGTAAATATTTCTTTTATTCTGTCTCCATAAAATCTCAGTTTATAGTGAAATGCTAATAGACAGTACTGATCTCTCAGGGTAGTCTAGCAATCTATTTCTCTGGCCTAACTAAAGGCCAGCAGCAGGAATCTGAAGTGGATCTCTAGTTATAGAAAATTTGAAGCAGTAGATAGAATGAAGAGTCCTTGGCTCTCTACGTTTATTTGGGAAAAAGTGAAGATAGAGTGCACTGTACATGGTCTTAGGAGAGGTAAAGACAGCAATAGCACGTCATACAACTTGAATGAGCTGTGGCACTCTCCTGAGAATCATGCTTTTTCAGCTTTCATTGGATTCACTCAGCATCATTTAGAAAAGGTGAACATGTGTCCCAGACCTCCATACACCTCTTCAGATTCTCTTAGCATCATTCAGGAGAGGAATATGGCACCTGGCGAGCTTTATCCTTGTTATGAGCATGTTCCTCACACAGTGGTCTTTGTGCTGCCTTGAGACTTCAGTGCCAGGTTCATATAAGTTTCCAATCTTGACTCTTGTCAGTCAAAGAGGTGATGGTGCGGCATGTAGAGAGTGAGAGGTGCAACAACAATGTTAAAGGGGTTGTCCTGGTTCAGCACTTTACCCAGACATATCCCCGTTTTCACCCAGAAAGGCCCTCTGATATGAGCATCAAGCATAATCTCCTTTGCCCTGAGCTGAATTGCGCAGGGCAAAGACTTTTTCTGGAGAGCCGATGACGTACTGGGCTCTACACGGGTAAGCTAGGCGGAGGCTTCCACCTAGCAGTGGACCCAGTGACTTCACCAGCAGTAATCGGCAGGCTTTAGTGTTGCCCCAGCCTGTAAAACAACTGGAGCAGTGCTAAAGCCATCAGTGCCAGTGACGTCACCAGGAACACTGCTAGGCCTAAGTCTCTGCCTAACAGTGTAAAAAATATAAACAAACAGAACTGCCCAGAGCGAGCATGAAATTCTTTGATGCTTATATAAGAGGGGCTCCCTGGGTGAAAACAGGTATATGTCTGGGTTCAGAGCTGACCTCTTTAATGCAATGGCCGCTGCCCCAAGTGACTGTAGCGAGACCCGGGGGAGATCTGGCCACTACCAGGCAAATATACTAGGATTCGGTTGGACAAAATCTGCTGCGTGCAACAATTTTTGTCCAGCTGAATCCCAGCATATTTGCCGGGTAGCAGCTGGATCTCCTCCAGATCCAATTTTAGTAAATGTGGCCAGTGGGCATTGCGGTAACTCTTGGCTATGCTGGATCCAGGAAGCCCAACACCAATCACGGAAATAAGTATAAACGTCTTAGATAAATACTTGTAAACACTGCCTATTAACTTGCTTGAAACAAAACAAAAAAGTTTTAATATTTGTCGCTAAATTAAAACATGTGGAGGAAGCTGAACCCTCAGTAGTGGGGTATATCAGGCGATAAGACTGCTGAGAAAGGAGAGAGTTTGCCTCAACAATGGTGCCTGAGCACAAAACATATACCAGTGCTCATGGACAAAGGCTAGTCCCTCAATATAATATTGTAGCAGTCACATACAATGTTGAAACTCAACACATGTGTCCCAAACAGACTAGGTTGCTGTCTGTAAATAACTCAGGAATAGAGATGAGCGAACGTGCTTGAAACAACCACTGTACCGCTTGGCTCCTCAGGAGGAAGGAAGCGGCTGCCTGCGCCCATGCGAGCGCAGGGGAGCCGAGCGGTACAGTGCTCGTTTCGAGCACGTTTGCTCATCTCTACTCAGGAACACACTGTTGGCTGCAAAAACTTCCACCAATACGATGATAAGGACTAATGGAGTAACAAGAGGTGGGTAATAATGCCCTCCACTAGAGATGAGCGAACGTGCTCGTAATGAGCACTGTACCGCTCGGCTCCCCTGCGCTCACATGGGCGCAGGCAGCCGCTTCCGTCCTCCTCACCCGACGGAAGCGGCTGCCTGCGCCCATGCGAGCACAGGGGAGCCGAGCGGTACAGTGCTCGTTACGAGCACGTTCGCTCATCTCTACCCTCTACCAGTCTTGCAAAAAAATATATATAGTGATCTCCAATGTCCAAAAAATTAGGGCAACAGCCAAGCACTAACCAAACATAGTAGTTTGTTGTGATTGCATCACTACCCTAATGCTCTACGCGTTTTGCACGTTTTTTGTTTTTCCACACCTTCCTGACATACGAATTGGAATAAGGCTGTAAAAGTGTCTTAAACACTTGTGGGGGAAATCATGAATCAAAATGTTGTCTAGAATCAGTGAATATATACAAGTTATAAAACTTACTCAATTTTTTGAAACTCTTCTATTAGATTGGATTTCTGGCCTGGGGACATTCTTGCAAAAATGGCACCATTCAGTAAAAGCTATTGTAAAAAAAAAGGATTTGACCTTTAGAAACATATTAGGCAATTATGAAAAGTCTATACTGGATTTATGGCTCTGGAACCTGTAACCATCTATTAGTGCTTACTGCACAGGACTATGCAGCATGTACAATGTACCTTTGGCAGTAAACTGTAGAAGTGTTGTTCTACAACCTGGTAAGCTTTCCCAGTCATGGCAAAACAATAGCTGGTATTCTCGTTATTACATCTATCGATGTCGATCACCTGATGGTAGAATAAATTATGGTAAGACAAGAAAAAGTGTATTTGCTTATAAATCAGAATTCTATATTCTATATATTTACATAAATCAGAAAGCTACATTCATATCACATTACAAAAATCATGCCCAAAACAGTGGCAAAACTTGTTTTGTTTGCCAAAGTTGTCTCATGTTTGAAAACTACAGTACATATGTGAAGACACTAAATTTGTGTAAATACATGATTTTATTATGGTTTGTGGTCAGAGTTGCTGGAGATAGACAACTAAGACACGCCATGCAAAAACAGATTTTGAGCGTTTCCCTCTTCGACTGCCATAACTGTAATGTTCAGATTCTTTTAAAAATAACATGCCCTTTCGAATCCCCTGAATTTGGTCAATGTTATATAGTGCTGTCAGGTATTTATAATTCAGTGAAAAGCTTTCCGATCAGCTGTTTTCTGTTTATGAAAAAAATGAAGCATATATATATATATATTTCCTTAGTATTAGTATTTTTACCACTCTACATGAGAGTGGGGTTTCACATGATTTCTACAATTACCAAGTATTACATATCATCCAATATAAGCAGAAACAATACTAAAACTCAGTAACTCCCACAATGCCTTACAGCCATTTCATTAGCATCTGGCCTTTCCATCTCTCTCCATGTAATCGATGCAGGACTGCTGTCTGTTGGCTCACTTGCTTCAGTCAGAATCACTTTGGTATATTTTTGGACCATGCCAGAATTTCTTGCAACAGTTATTGCTGTCTGAAGATTATCACCTAGTGTGGAAAAATAATAACAAGATAACTGAAAGTATTGTATTCTATAGACCTCCTTTTTCATAACCCTCCCTTTTTAATCACTATTAGGCTGGAGGCTGTATGTTAGCATCTGTATTATGGCCACAATCCCTGGAGCCATACATTTCTTCTGACCCAAACTTATAACACTATATCTTTTTCACCATGAATAATATGTTTAATTGGTTGTCTTGGGGATTTGAAATATATGTGTAATATTTATGAAAATGTAACAGATTAATTAAACTTTATTTTTTTAAAAAATGGTGTTTTAATTGTTTTTTAATGTACTTAGTGTATTTTTAATTTCAGTAATGGATTTCCTATTAATGATGAGAGAATCCATTCTAATCAAATTTGTTACAAATTTCTCAAAAGATTTAGATTATAATAAATCCAAAACTTTTGTGACTGATTTCAGTTGAATAACATAAAATGGCAGATACCATTTTATAGGTAAGAAGGCATTTGCCACCAAAAGATAATTTTTGGACCATTTTTTTTAATAAAAAAAAAGTTGACAGAAAACTGTGTTATTAAACAAGATCTTTGTTACAACCATCAACCATCTGTTTACCCATAACCAAATATATCACTAATGCTGTCTTGGCGTTAGAAAGCTTAAAAGGTGTTGGATACAGTCCTAGGAGACTTCAGAGGGTCATTTATGGCTTTTCAGGACAAATGGGGCACTTTTGATTAGGGTCAAATTTATTGAGAACTGAATCGAATCTGAGGACAATTCACAAAAATCTGATACAAAAATTTGACATTGGTAACATAGTAACATAGTAACATAGTTTGTAAGGCCGAAAAAATACATCTGTCCATCCAGTTCAGCCTGTTTTCCTACAAGTTGATCCAGGGGAAGGCAAAAAAAACCCTGTGAGGTAGAAGCCAATTTTCCTCACTTTAGGGGGAAAAATTCCTTCCCGACTCCAGTCAGGCAATCAGAATAACTCCCTGGATCAACGACCCATCTCTAGTAACTATAACCTGTAATATTATTACTCTCCAGAAATACATCCAGGCCCTTCTTGAACTCTCTTAGTGAACTTACCATCACCACCTCCTCAGGCAGAGAGTTCCATAGTCTCACTGCTCTTACCGTAAAGAATCCTCTTCTATGTTTATGTACAAACCTTCTTTCCTCCAGACGCAGAGGATGTCCCCTCGTCACAGTCACAGTCCTCGGGATAAATAGATGACGGGAGAGATCTCTGTACTGACCTCTGATATATTTATACATAGTTATTAGATCTCCCCTCAGTCGTCTTTTTTCTAAAGTGAATAACCCTAATTTTGATAATCTTTCTGGGTACTGTAGTCCACCCATTCCAGTTATTACTTTAGTTGCCCTCCTCTGAACCCTCTCCAGCTCTGCTATGTCTGCCTTGTTCACAGGAGCCCAGAACTGTACACAGTACTCCATATGTGGTGGTTGTGGTTATTTGACTCTCAGTCAAGTGGACAATTCATACTTTACATTAAACTATAAAGCCACAGTTCTCTATAAATTAGTCACCTTCCTTAGCTTATTTTTCCCACTGAGAACCCCCTTCCCATATACTGAATGAGATTTGGAGATTTAAACAGTACACCGTGTATATTTACCTGTAATCATAACAGTCCGAATTAATGCATTGTTCATCTCCCTTAAAACTGGGATAGTTTCTGGTTTCAACCGATTTTCAAGCATCAGAAGACCAAGAAATGTCAGGTCCGATTCTACCTCCTCCCTTAAAAAATAGAAACTGATCATGTGAGATGTTTAAAAGTATATATGACTTTAAAACGTTTTAAATGTTTGTGCTAAATAAAAGTCTCAAAAGTATTTTCATGGATCTATATAGAAAAGGTTAAAATGCCCAATTGGTTGTACTTGAATTACTTACAGTTTGTTATTAATATCATACTTACCTTGTGTAACTCTCTGTGTTCATATCTTTTGTGCACTGTACTGTTTTATATGCCAGACTTATCACTCTGAAGCCCTGGAGTGTGTATAACTGGAGCTCACTTGAAAAATTTTCAGGAACTGTGAAGAGAAACAGATGTTACAATTTCTAATCATTTTTCTCACAACCACAATTTACTGATTTACCACATGAAAGTGAAGACTGCTCCTCATGTCTCTGAACATAATAATGTGCCAACAGTCAGGCATTCTATAAGTAGTATAAGAATACTCATTTCCAAAATCATTTACAACCGCAAAAATTATCTGAAATGTCCAAAGTAGGGAACAAACATTTATCTAATGCATTCCAGTCCATCAGTCCATCATTTGTTCCCTACTTTTGACATTTGAGATGGTGGTTGTTGTTTTTAAATAATTTTTTAAATAAAGTATTATTTTTATACTACTTTTAGAGTATCTGATTGTTTGCACACGTTACTCCGACCACTGGGACTCCCACCAATAACAAGAACAGGGGTCCCGTTATCAAGTTCTGATGGAGCATCAAGCCATGACAGCTTATTGAGTTGTTCAGAAAGATCGTTGCTCCTGTTATTTCACTGCATGCTTACATGCCTGTATAAACCACCTGTGTAACGGTCTTTTTACATGGACCGATCAATTGGCCAAATATTGAGGATGAGCATTTGTAGAAATGCTTATTCCGGATAATGGGCCATTGGAAAGGTGTCAATAATCAACTAATGAACAAGCAAACACATGTTCATTAGGTATTTACTTCTTTCGGCCAACATCAAAAATTGTTTCTGGAGCGTGATAAAGAGACCGTGATCACTGCATGCAAATGCAGAATTATTTACGCTGATGATCAGGTAATCATTTGGAAAGTTTGGTTTGTTCCCAACAATTGGTTGTAACAATAGTCTGTGTGAAATGCCCTTAAGACATATGACTCATTCTGAAAAATTTGCAATATAAGACATAATGATCTATCTATCTATCTATCTATCTATCTATCTATCTATCTATCTATCTATCTATCTAATCTTAAAAGAAAAATCAGGAAGCAGCACTATCCAATGATGGGTGCAATTCCTTCAAAGACCGGAGACCAAGGTCTGTAGTAGGTAAGTAGACAAGGAAGGCAGCACTCCAAATTTTATGTAAAAAGAACAAGTGGTTTATTCACCCATCCAGCAACGTTTCAATTGCTCACTGCAATCTTTTTCAAGCTGTGAAAAAGATTGCAGTGAGCAATTGAAACGTTGCTGGATGGGTGAATAAACCACTTGTTCTTTTTACACGAAATTTGAAGTGCTGCCTTCCTTGTCTACTTATCTATCTACCTATTAATAAATTTTACCTGATTCAGGGGTGCAAAAGTTTGTTACCATTTCTGGAGCTCCTTTCATGAAAACCAAATGTTCTTTACTTCCTATAACTTGTGATATCACAGACATACGCTGGAGACTTGAGGAGAATGGAAATTGTTGTAGTATGATAAGTCCATCCACTGTTGTCTACCAACAGTCAAAAAAAGTAAAGAAAAGTAAAAAAAAGTTTAGAATTGTAGTACAAAGGCGTGTATTTCCTGTCTATACAAATAGAGATTGGCTAATTTCCTGAAGTTCATTTTTTTCAATTTGGCCATCGGTTTTGAGTCAGTCTGAATAAATTCAACTCAAATAAAAAATGCCTCAATTGCTCGAAAAGAAACGTATGACATTTTGAAGTCTCCTAGGACTGTATCCAATTCCTTCAAGTTATATAACTGCATGACAGTGTCAGCAGCACAGAGTATATGGCTAAGAATATACAGTTTGTGATGCACACTAATAGACTAGTCTGTGATCAACTGAATTTTTTAACACCCTTAAAGTGAACCTGTCACTTCCACTATGCTGCCCCCTCTGAGGGTAGCATAGTACAGATACAGGCCCACTGATTTCACTGTCAATGTCACTTCTGGGCTAGTATTCAGTACTTTTACTATACTGACTAGGTGAACTTCGCAACACGCCAGCGCTGTAAGAGAGATGAGTCTGATGAGACTTGTGGACCCTCCCTCCCCTGCCTCGGGGTTAAGATTGTCAGGTTTCTTTGCTATAAATCTGCCAGTCATGGGCAGAAGTTGGAAGAGGACAGGGACAAAAGTCTCATCAGACTCATTTCCCTTGCAGTGCTGGCGTGCATTGCGAGGTTGCCCTGTCAGTACTTTAAATTTACTTCATTTTAGCCCAGAAATCAGCTGGTCTGTCAGTCAGCGAGGGCAGCATAGTAGAGGTAGCAGATTCCCTTTAAGGAATCATCCAGTTTTCACCTTAAGGACTAAGTCTAATTTTGCAAATCCGACTTGTGTCACTTTATGTGGTAATAACTTTGAAATGTTTTCACTTATCCAACCAATTGTTTAAAAGCAACACATTTTACTGCATGTTATTGGTAAATTTGGGTAAATGTACCGTATAAAAAAAAGAAAAAAACAAAATTAAGAGAAAATATGGAAATATTTTCTAAATTTGAATTTCTCTGCTTTTCAAGCAGTGATGCATCATAAAATAGTTATTAATTAACATTCAGTATATGCCTACTTTAAGTTGGCATCATTTTGTAACTATTTTATTTTTAAGATGTTAGAAGGCTTAGAGCTTTAGAAGAAATTTTAGCATTTAGGGGGTCATTTATGGTAAAATATATGCCACTTTTTGGCGTTTTTAAGGCACAGATTTTGTCACAAAGGCGTTTTGCAGTAAAATATTTGCCTTTTTCCCCATGTATATCACTTACACCTCTTTTTTTGAATTCCGTCTAAATTGCCAGTCTTAGTAAATGTCCCCTTTAGTCCTTAATTGGAATGTAGTCACCATTTTAAATTTCAAATGTTGACTACATTCCAACCATTGCCCCAAGAACTGAATCTAACTCCTGGCTTTATGAACCATTATTTAAACAAAGTGTGCACCTCCATCACTTCGGCTCCCAATCCCTAATCTACATGCTCATTGTCTCTGCTGACCTTCTGCACTTATTGATCTGTCTTATCTTAAAGGTTTTATAAACATTTATAATCCAATCGACACCTGGGACCCCGCCGATCAGCCATTAAAAGAGGCCAGTATTCTGTGAGTGCCACAGCCTCGACCTAGGCCATGTGATGTCACCTGGCCTAGTTGTAGCTCGGGAACATTGAGTTGAATGGGGCTAGGCTACAGTAATAAGCCACAGTACAAAAATATGGATGAATATTATTAGCAAATGACCTCTGCTCATGCATTTTAGTATATGACTAATTAAAGTTCTATAGTGTAAGAAAATTCTTGACAAATACAACAGTGTTTTATTTTATGGCTTATTGTACTTACTTCATCAAAATGAACTCCAGGCTTTACAATAAGATGATGATTTTTTGTCAAATTTTCATTGCCGTCCACTTGACAGGATTGGTCGATTTCCTATAAAATCATTTAATGAAAAGTTAGGTATGTGGCAAAAATATCAGCAATGTTATCTATTTTTTTTATGTACAGAGATTTTGCCATTTAGCTATTAATTGATCCTGGAATAAAACAATGGCAGCACTGGTGTAGTGTTGCATCAACTTCACTGTATTTCCTTGCCCAGGCCACTTGAATTGGGTTGGGTGCAGTTCCCTGGACAGTCGTGTGGCTGGGAGCACTTCTGTGCAGGGAAAGTTTTCAAATCTCATCTAAATGGTTACACACTTGTCATAACATTGAATAAAACTAAATAAGGAATATTTTTGCATTGAGTTAAATGCTGTATCCCCATTTTACTTTGTGGTATTAAAATAGTATTTTTTCTATTTTTCTTTTAGTTTTAAGAGTTTCATGGTAGCAAATAAATCAGATAGTTATATGTCTATTTCTCCCATTAGAGGACCGCATTACCCAATTTGTGCCTTCAAACATCTTGAGGTCCATAGGATCCCCCTGTATTTTCTCATCCAAAATGACCAACGAGTGACAGCATGTCATTGCTGCTAAAAGTGGGCACCAAGGCAAATCATTTCCATTTGTAAACATATGAACTTTCTGAAATCTAAAGTAAAGGAAAAAGAAAATATCAGATCATTTAGGCTAGGGCTACACGGCGACAGTTGTCGTGTGACATCTGTCGCAGCCAGGATGCCTGAGTAGCGGGGATCCCATAGAGATGAATGGGATCGCTGCGGCAGTCCGTGTTGGATTTCTTGCGACTGCGACTGTATTTTTTGTTAAAGTTAATGTGCAGAGGAATTAAATAATAACTAGCAATACAGCAATACAATAATTAAACCTTTATTTATATGAAAATATAAGGAAAGGTTTGCCAGAGGTTTACTAGCTTGTCTGCATACATGCAATATTAGGAAGTGATTGGTCCTAGAGTTTAAAAAGAACAAAAAAACTGCAAATGGTAAATCCTAAGCTAAAAAAAAAAATTTAAAAAAAATCTCCAGCCGATCTGACGCAGATTCTGTGGCCCACATCAGTCTACTCCTACTTTGTGGCCCCATCAGTCTACTCCTACTCTATTCCTAGGAGACTGTATTCCTACTGTTGGCCACATCTGAGCTCACATTAATTTCAGATGCCAGCTAGAATCACATAACCTTTTTTTCGTCAGAGAAATCAGATATCTCATAGTATAGTTAGAATCTTATGGGATTCAGTGGAAAATGAATTAATTACCTGCTATCAATTGATGGAACTACCCCCCACAAATCAAGGCCATCTTCCGTTAAAGTACCTGTCTGAAAAAAAAAACAGTAATACAATTCAATGGGTTGGACAAACTTGAGATTGACATACTCTTTTCCATTATGAAGAGTGTCTAGTATGCAGAGTAAATGTGAGGATTATTGTAGGCCAGATAATTCCGCTCTGGGTTTCAGGGATAGATATTCATATTAGCTTTCCTAAGCCTATCTGATGCCAGCAGATGTTGTACATGATAATTTGCATATATTTTTTTCCCAGAAACCAAGGGAATTGTTGCCTTACCTAAAATAGTGATCATGTATATTAACTGGTCTCCATAATAGAAATAATACCCACCCAGAGGTCCCCCAAGGCTTTGTAACTGGAAAAGTTGTTTCTATCTGCTTTTCTCTGATAAAGTGCTTTTGTCCCAAAAGAGCTATTTGCTGATGTGAGGTTAGCTTATCTGTTTTCCTAGTTTTGCTACATAAGCAAGCATGCATAAAAGATTGGAAGAATATGCTGTAGTAATGAACCACTCAATGTTTTTAAATCCTTTTGGAACGAATGCTGGATTGCAAATGCTTTTCATATGCTTTGTTTCAATCTGATTTTTTTTGGAAAATTTGAGATAAATTCTGAACTGGTTGAATTGATTTTCTCATCCTTAGTACAGACTTATACAATTAGTTAAACTAAAACCTGTGCTACATGAAACCAATCCATCAGATGTCAGAAGCATTATGTATTTACAGGTATTCAACTACTGAAATACCTTCATTCAGGGACTGCAAACAGAAAACTTGAAAATGGTGAAGATTTGAAATACACAGCGAGTTAAAGGGGTTGTTCCACAAAAATATTCTACTGTTTTCAAACCAGCACCTGTATCTGAATACTTTTGTAATTGCATATAATTAAAAAGTTAGCAAAGCCACTGAGTTATTCAATAAAATGTATATATATAAATATATAGCGGCACCAGCTCTATGTTCTTTTTCTTATTTCTTGGTCCTGGTTACCGAGATGGTCGCACAGTTTCATCTTTCGTCTGCCCCCGGGGCTGTGATAGGGAGAGCATGGACATGCCCCCTACAGCAGACAAGACCCTTCACTTGAGCTGTCAGCCTGATATAAATCTAGCAGAGCAATGAATGGGGAAATCTCTCAATCCATGTGAGGTACAGTGCTGGTTCTAGCTTTGTTGGAAAAAGATTGTCATGTACTACAGGTATATGATGTTTGATTTTCATTTTTTACATTAGTCATGGGAAAAACCCCTTTAATAATCAAGATGTGCCAGATTTTGACATGTTTTGCACAAAAAGCCTGACATTCATGCTTTGCACCACATTTATTGTTTTGTACATTTTTCCATTTCATCTGACAAAGAGTGTTGCTTAGTAACAAAGGAGTTGGCTAATCAGGAAGTGGGTGTAGCATAAGTGGTTATAATGTGCACCAAAAAATGCACCAAATGTAAGCGTGAAAAATTCTGGTGTAAAGTACACGAGCTAATAGGTGGTATAAATGTAGACTAGACAGCCTAATATTGCACCAGATGTGTCATCTAGCATCAACCACTGTAATAAATCTGTCTAGTCTAAAGACCCCTCTACATGGGCTAACCAAGCAGGCAGTTATTGGAAACAAACCATTTGTTCTCTTTAACTGCCCGCTCATTAGAGGAGGTGAGAATTGCCTTTACCTTCAGCAATCATGCCCACTGTTTGAGGATGAATAATCACTACAGCAATCGCTTATCCCCATACAGATTATTTTTTACACAGGACAATTTGATGCCCCACCCTTGGGAATACTCCAATTCCGCCCTGGAAACACCCACTTATGGGCGGTGTGGACAGGGCTGACTGGCGCACCAAAGTACCAGAGGAACCGCCAGTCGGCAAAAGCTAGGACACAATAATGAAGCCCTATTAAAGCAAGGCCCCAAATGGTCAATTTCAGGTGACTGGATATACTATAAATGCAGTCTGTGCAGCTGCACAGATACCCAGTAGGCAAAGCGGCCTACTCCCATCTAATCACAAAGGCACTTCCAAATGTCTATTTCATCACATGTAAAGTAAGTGAAAGGGCTTTTCTGTTTTCCGATACTGAAGACCTATACTCAGGGTCCAACTCCTGGCAACCCTGCTGATCAGCTGTTTGAAGTGACTTTGGCACTAGTACAAGAGCTGAGTGCTCTACCTACTTGCTTTCTACACTGTAGCAGTGGTGCAGGGTAATTACAGTTTACTCTCCTGTTCACTTGAATGGGACATAACAGTTCTAATTATCTTGCATTTCCATACTGTGGTTTGCACTATTCAGCAGGGGTTCAGGGAATCAGACCCTAGCAATCTGGTATTGATGACGTATCCCGAGGAAACTGGACAACCACTTTAACTATTGTCATAGTTTTTACTGCTTTATAAGGCTTCTTTCACACAACCGTTGTGTTTTGCAGTCTGCAAATTGCGGATCCGCATTAAAAATGGATGACTTCCGTATGGCATCCGTTTTTTTTTGCGGATCGATTGTAACAATGCCTATACTTGTACACAAAACGGACAAGAATAGGAGATGTTTTATTTTTTTTGCGGGCTACGGAACGGACATACGGATGCGGACAGCACACAGTGTGCTGTCAGTATTTTTTGCGGACCCATAGAAATGAATGGGTCTGCATTTTATCAGCAAAAAATGCGGATCGGAGTCCGCAAAATATACTGTCGTGTGAAAGAAGCCTAACAAGGGGCCTACACACCTTTTTTTCACCAGGGTCCTTTGAAGTCAGTGTCTGAACAAGATTTCATATTAAATCTGATTGATGATATGTCCTGTTTGTGGAATGATCATTTTTTTGCATGTATAGAGGATGGACCCTCAGAATCATTTCCTCTGGTGAGCCCAGCAAAGTACAGTCGGTCACTGTTTACGGAGCTGTATGAGGGTTCTTTTTTTTAGAGGCAATTTGTATATTTCATTGATATTATTTTGGGGTGTGTAACTTTTTACCACTTTTTAATCAATTTTCTGGAGGTGAAGCAACCAAAAATGGTGAATGGGCTGTTTTGATTTTTTTTTTCCATTACGTTGTTGAATGTATGGAATAAATGCTTCTATATTTTAATAGTTTGGACTTGTGATACCAATGATTTATTCTGTGATGATTGTTTTATCATTTATTTTTATTTGTATAGTGGGGAAAAGGGGTGATTTGAATTTCTATATTTTTTTATATATATACTTTTTAAAACTTTCTTTAAACTTTTTTTTATATTTATTTACATTTATTTTTAGTACCCCTAGCATGTGATTGTCTGATCATTTATATCATACACTGCAGTAGCTTTGCTTTGCAGTCTATGGGAGAATCGGTTCATCCCCTTCAGGCTCTGCCACAGGCAAGGCTTGATAGCAACTTTGCTATGGCAGGCCTCAGAGCCTTCAGAAGGCCCCATGCTCCAGCAATCTCGTCATGGCTTTTGGTCACCAGGAGTGCAGCACTTCTAGTAAATGACCACTCAGATGCATCTGAGGAGCCCATGGTCATGTATGACAGATGCAAGGAAGGGTTTAATGTATAGTACAGTATGTAATCCATGGATGAGCTTGGTCTGCAGATCGGGAGATGCTCTTATGGCATGGAACCACCATTTATTTTATCTATGTGCTTTAATAGGACATTAAGTCCTTTAAGTTACACTTACCTTATCAAAACAAACTAGATTTATTCTCCCGCACACATTGATCCTCTGAGGACTGATGCAAAATATCTTTTTCTTCTTGAGTCGTTTCTGAGCATACATGATGGCTGTTGCTACTGCAGCGGGAAGTACTGGAGGTATTGCAACGGTGATTGCAACTAATGACTTGATAGCAACATCTCGTGGTGTTGCCTAGAATATAGAGCATCCCACACAAGACATTGTTAAATGACTGATCATCCCTCCTGACATGTCTGCTTTATGAAATAATTGTATTCCCCATAAAATGACAATTCTGGAGCATCTTTGCTTAGAACTTAGTTGTACAGTTCATCTGTTATCCCTACTAGAAAGTTATGAATAAAACGACAAGTGGATTATGCCAGTTGGGGGTGAAACCTTACATACTCTAATACTGTCAATGTAGAGCTGACAGTAACAAATTACAGAATTCACTCATAGAAACACACCTATTTACTGGATAGGGCATAAATATGTGATAGGTGGTGGTCCAACTCCCAACACCCCCCACCAATTAGCTGTTTGAAAAGGCAACACAGTTCCTTGAAGTAAAAACAGCAACATCCTTTGGATAGTGGTTATACTTGGTATTGTAGCCCAGGCCTATTCACTTGAAAGGGACTGAGATGCAGCTGGACCATCAGAGCAATGAACGTGATGTCTCTGGCCTAGGAAGCGGCCATGGCATCTTCAAACAGGTGATCGGCGGTCTGACCCCCACTGATCTGATTTGGACGACCTGTCCTGAGGATAAGCCATCACCATAGAAAACCCTGAAACCTAGATAGTCTATAAAAACTGCCAGACCATTCAGATACACAAAAGTTGGCTGATTTGTACAGTATTTACTGACATATACTGTATATTTAAAGCTTACCCCTTTAACTGTAAAAGTCACCACAGAATATATAAATCCTATTATAGCTATAGCAACTAGACACATCAAGAATCTAAATGCGTCTTGATACAGCTGGAAATTCATAGGCTTGGGATACAAAATTGATCGCACCATATCTCCTTTTGCTGTGTTGAAACCTGCATTGAAAGAAACAACAATGGTAAGCAAATTAAATAAACCCATGAAAAATGCACTTTTTTTTTTTATAGTTGATATAGGTTACAATACGTTAAAAGGGTTTTCCAGGACTTTGATACTGAGGACAGATCAATGGATGACTTAATCAATAGAGACGAGCAAATCACTCAAAATTCAATTTTGGTTTGATTTCATTCAGGTCTGAATTGATTCTACTAGAACAAAAAGTGCTCCAACTGTCAGAGGTCTCCTGGGGCTTATATTTTTTCTTCTGTCTCCCATTGAAAAGAAAGTATATGAATTTTTATTTCTCTTTCTCTCTGACACCAACATGCAGGGGCGGATTGGCCATAGACCTTACAGGGAAACTTCTCGGTGGGTGGATGCCTAGGGGGCTGCCTGGGTCCTCCTCTCTGCCGGCCAGTGAAAGTTTTTGGGGATGTATTTTGTGCTGCTGGCAGTATTTTCTGATGGGCTGTGGTATTTGGCTCTGCTGGGGTGATATAATGTGCCACAATATCGTATTGTTGCCCCTGCTTTCCCTCAATTTGTACCGAACTACAAAGTGGGACCACTTTTAGTATTTTTCAAGGGAAACTTTAAGTTCTCAATCCGCCACCGCCAACATGTCTCCAAATTGAATAACCAAAAAGATTTAGGTTCAACTAGAATTTTTTTTACAAAATTTGGGTAGAATTCAATTAAAATTCTTTAGCTCATCTCTAGTCATCAATATCTGATTAGTAAAGGTATGATGGCCCAAACCACCACTGATCAGCTGTTTGAGGCAGCCACTGGGACTGGAAACTATACAGTGTATGTAAGTGGAAGCAGAGAGCTGTAGGTAAGGTTAGTAAGTTTGGCTCAATTACCTATCAATTACCTATCCGTAGCACAGGTGACGTCACTGCACGCTCTGAGTGAGCGTGAGCTACAGACAAGCAAGCGGAGCTGAGCCACCGGCCGGGGCTCGCTCCAGAAATTGAGAAAGTCCCTAGGAAGAACCGGGACCGTATCCTGAACCACCGAACACCCTGAAGACCTTGTGCATGCCACTAGAAAGGTAGGAACACATGTGTAACTAATCCAGTACGCTATGAATACAGCGTTTTGAGTGTGCGGAACATTGAGACATATGTGCTAACTACCGCTCCAGAGGTGAACTGAGTTGTATACTAAATCTTACAGAGGAAAGTTATTGAATTAAAAGTACCATCTAGGTGAATAAGGGATATCAATATACCAGTTGCGCGGTGCCATTATATAGATATATACGTATTTGGTTTTCCAGAACAGCAGGTGTGCAGTACTGCTGCGGTAACGGCAGCAACAAAAAGTGTCTCTAAAGGTAGCGCTAGTGGATAGTTTTCTGGATACATTCTCCCTGTTTATATCAAAACATATAATCAGTTTGCTAAATTTGCTATTTGGAGCAAACAAAATTGATTTACAAGCTGGAAGTACCATTCTTTCTAATAGGATTTACACAGATCATTTGCATGTAGGTCAATGATACGCAATTGACTTGAGCTTTGTGATAGAGGTGGAAGCTCAGTTCAAGAGCTTGTATCAGTTTCAGCTTGGTATTGCTGCCACTTTGGTCAACCTGATTTTGTTAGAAAAATCCTAGAAGAATAAGCTGTTGTTAGGGTGTCCACTGTGGAAATTTGGTAGTATTTTGGACATTCTTTGCAGCTGCTCTCCACTCTCGCTGATAGATGAAGCCCCTGACCAGGGGTAATGCTTAATTTTATTCAAAATTGTGAAAAACAGTATTTGAGGAAAATCCCTTTTATATCAATTGATAGTTTTATAATTGATAATATTTCTGGGTTTGATATTTGCAATGGTTCTCCGCTTGATCAGTGGCAAAGCAGAGGTAGGCCTTCTGATACATAAGCATTATAATTGACAAATGGTAGTTTGAAGGTCCTATTACAGATTTTGTACTGGGGCCCAGAAGTTTCAAATTATGTTTTTGCACCTGAATGTATTTTTGAAAAACTAGTGACTCATTCAGGTTGGCACAAGCTTTGCTTTGGTTTGATTGCTGCCTGTTTAAGATGTCATTGTGAACATGGAACACATCTACAGTGCCTTGCGAAAGTATTCAGCCCCCTGGAACTTTTCAACCTTTTACCACATTTCAGGCTTCAAACAAAAAGATATAACATTTAGAATTTTTGGTGAAGAATCAACAACAAGTGGGTCACAATTGTGAAGTGGAACAAAATTTATTGGATCATTTAACCCCTTCAGCCCCGGGCCTGTTTTCACCTTCATGCCCAGGCCATTTTTTGCAAATCTGACATGTGTCACTTTATGTGGTAATAACTTTGGAACGCTTTTACTTATCCAGGCCATTCTGAGATTGTTTTCTCGTCACATATTGTGCTTCACGACAGTAGTAAATTTTTGGCAAAATATTTCATTTTTATTTATAAAAAAAATACCAAATTTACCAAAAATTTGGAAAAATTTCCAAATTTCAATTTCTCTACTTTCAAAATACATAGTAATACCTCCAAAAATAGTTATTATTTTACATTCCCCATATGTCTACTTTATGTTGGCATCATTTTATAAATGTCATTTTACTTTTTTAGGATGTTAGAGGGCTTAGAAGTTTAGAAGCCATTTTTCACATTTTCACCAAATTTTCCAAAACCATTTTTTTTAAGCACCAATTCAGATATAAAGTGATTTTGAGGGGCTTACATAATGAAACCCCCCATAAATGACCCCATTTTAGAAACTACACCCCTCAAATTATAAAAAACTGCTGTTACAAACTTTGTTAACCCTTGAGGTGTTCCACAAGAATTAGTGGAATATGGAGGTGAATTTTCAAAATTTCACTTTTTTGGTAGATTATTCATGTTAATAATTTTTTTCTTCCAACACAGCAAGGATTAACAGCAAACTAAACCTCAATATACATTGCTCTGATCCTGCAGTTTACAGAAATACCCCATATGTGGTGGTAAACGTCTCTATGGGTTTGTGGCAGTGGTCAGAAGGAAAGGAGCGCCATACGGATTTTGGAGGCAGATTTTGCTAGAATAGTTATTAGGCACCATTTTGTAATTGAGAGACCCTGACGTACCCCTACAGTGGAAACCCTCAAAAAGTGACCCCATTTTGGAAACTACACCCTTCAACGAATATATTAAGGGGGTACTGGCCACTTTGACCCCCTAAGTGTTTTACGGAATTTGGAAACACTTGGCTGTGAAAATGAAAAATTTAATTTCTTCCAATAAAATGTTGCTTTAGCCCCAAATTTTTTGTATTTTCATAAGGGGTAACAGGAGAAAAGCACCCCATAATTAGTTACCCATTTTCTCCTGAATGCGGCAACACCCCATATGTGGTGGTAAACTGCTGTGGGGGCACATGGCAGGACTCAAAACAGAAGGAGCGCCATATGGATTTTACAACACAGATTTTGATGGAATGGTTTGCAGGAGCCACGTTTTTTTTAAATTTTGAGTTATTGTCTTATGTGGGGGCTCATTTTTTGCGGGATGAGCTGATGTTTTCATTGGTACCATTTTGGGGTACATAACACTTTTTGATCGCTTGGTATTACACTTTTTGTGAGTCAAGG
>ONZH01000675.1:0-53151 GCA_900303285.1 Rhinella marina | reverse complement strand
TGAAATATTCGAAAGTTCGAAATTCGATTCGAATAGACCGCGAAATTCGACTATTCGACCGGATATCGAATCCCATTAAAGTCTATGGGAAAAAAATGCTCGCCACTTGGAAATCTCAATTCGACCACTTGGAGGTCACCAAGTCCACCCTGGAACCTCAGAAAAGGATGCCAACACTGCTGGAATGCAACTGGGACAGCAGGGGAAGCATGTCTGGGTGCATATAACGCGCCCAAGTCGCACTATTACGCCACTATCACAGCCTCTCAACAATACACTCCAAACACAATCTAACCTCTCTGTAAAGTGAGACCATACAAGGAAACCTTCTTTCCTCTACATTGCCATGGACCCCAAGCCAAACTAGACAAAAAGAAGATAAAATTTCTGCACCCCTTAAAATCACGTTGCCTATGACAACCACAGATGGCATAGGCAAGGGGGAAAGCAAATAGACCCCACCCCTAATTGTCATTGTGTGTGTGTGTGAGATGTGGTCAGACATGTCTCTTAAAATGTAAAAAAACACTCAAACACATGCAGAAGCCTTAAAATGCCCAAATTGTTGGCGCTTGAGATGTCAGTGACCCGACCTGGCCCAGTGTCATGTCTAGCAGGTAAAGCAGTGGGGATGTTGAGGGATGCGTAGGACCGCAAAAGGCAGGAAGAGGCCGTGGGCTGGCCAGCTCATGGAAAATGTAGCCCAGAGTGTAGACGTTTAGAAAAATGTGTGGAGGGAGGTGACTCTTAAAAATTATGTGGAGGCCCAAAGCGTGACACCTCTTAAAAATTTGTGGGCCGAGAGGTGAGACCTAAACTTTTGTGAGCCATCTTAAAATTATGTGTGGAAGGCCAAGAGGTGACACCTCTTAAAAATATTATGTGGAGGCCCAAGAGGTGACACCTCTTAAAAATTATGTGGAGGCCAAGAGGTGACACCTCTTAAAAATTATGTGGAGGCCCAAGAGGTGGACACCTCTTAAAAATTATGTGGAGGCCCAAGAGGTGAGACCTCGAAAACGTTTTGTGGAGGCCCAAGAGGTGACACCTCTTAAAAATTATGTGGAGGCCCAAGAGGTGAGACCTCTTAAAAATTATGTGGAGGCCCAAGAGGTGAGACCTCTTAAACATTTTGTGGAGGCCCAAGAGGTGAGACCTCTTAAACATTTTGTGGAGGCCCAAGAGTGAGCCATAAATATAAAAAATTGTTCTTATTTACGGAGCAATTCTACGGCGGTTAAGGAGGAGGAGGAGGAGGTGGAGGAGGAAATGGCACTTCATACAGATGGCACTTCACTTTTGGCTGCTTTCCACTGTTAACCTCTTAAACCTTTTGTGGAGGCCCAAGAGGTGTTGCTTTTAAAGGCTGCAGTTATCCACAGATTTGCATGCAATGTAAAATGGTTACACTCATTTTATAAAGGCAACTATCATGAAAAATCAGTTTAAATGTATTGAGGGCAGCACAGAGTATTTCTACAGAGGAAGGAGTATTCTTTTTATTTTTTTTCCTTTTTTTTATATGTATATGCTGTTGCCTTCAGTATATGAGAGTTGATTTCATGATGCTACTGCAGCCACTTAAAACGTTTTAAGTCTTGTTTTGTTTTTTTGAATACTGAGAATGCTATTTTGTACCAGATTTTGTATGTAAAGACTGAACACATTAAAATGAGAATGTTACCAAAATTATAATTTATAATTTATTTACCTTTTGTGGAGGCCCAAGAGGTGAGACCTCTTAAAAATTATGTGGTGGCCCAAGAGGTGAGACCTCTTAAAAATTATGTGGTGGCCCAAGAGGGGAGACCCGTTAAAAATTATGTGGAGGCCCAAGAGGTGAGACCTGTTAAACATTTTGTGGAGGCCCAAGAGGTGAGACGTGTTAAAGATTTTGTGGAGGCCCAAGAGGTGAGACGTATTAAAATTATGTGGAGGCCCAAGAGGGGAGACGTGTTAAAAATTATGTGGAGGCCCAAGAGGTGAGACCTGTTAAAGATTTTGTGGAGGCCCAAGAGGTGAGACCTCTTAAACATTTTGTGGAGGCCCAAGAGGTGAGCCATAAATATAAAAAATTGTTCTTATTTACGGAGCAATTCTACGGCGGTTAAGGAGGAGGAGGAGGAGGTGGAGGAGGAAATGGCACTTCATACAGATGGCACTTCACTTTTGGCTGCTTTCCACTGTTAACCTCTTAAACCTTTTGTGGAGGCCCAAGAGGTGTTGCTTTTAAAGGCTGCAGTTATCCACAGATTTGCATGCAATGTAAAATGGTTACACTCATTTTATAAAGGCAACTATCATGAAAAATCAGTTTAAATGTATTGAGGGCAGCACAGAGTATTTCTACAGAGGAAGGAGTATTCTTTTTATTTTTTTCCTTTTTTTTATATGTATATGCTGTTGCCTTCAGTATATGAGAGTTGATTTCATGATGCTACTGCAGCCACTTAAAACGTTTTAAGTCTTGTTTTGTTTTTTTGAATACTGAGAATGCTATTTTGTACCAGATTTTGTATGTAAAGACTGAACACATTAAAATGAGAATGTTACCAAAATTATAATTTATAATTTATTTACCTTTTGTGGAGGCCCAAGAGGTGAGACCTCTTAAAAATTATGTGGTGGCCCAAGAGGTGAGACCTCTTAAAAATTATGTGGTGGCCCAAGAGGGGAGACCCGTTAAAAATTATGTGGAGGCCCAAGAGGTGAGACCTGTTAAACATTTTGTGGAGGCCCAAGAGGTGAGACGTGTTAAACCTTTTGTGGAGGCCCAAGAGGTGAGACCTCTTAAAAATTATGTGGTGGCCCAAGAGGGGAGACCGTTAAAAATATGTGGAGGCCCAAGAGGTGAGACCTGTTAAAGATTTTGTGGAGGCCCAAGAGGTGAGACGTATTAAAAATTATGTGGAGGCCCAAGAGGGGAGACGTGTTAAAAATTATGTGGAGGCCCAAGAGGGGAGACGTGTTAAAAATTATGTGGAGGCCCAAGAGGTGAGACCTCTTAAACATTTTGTGGAGGCCCAAGAGGTGAGACCTCTTAAACATTTTGTGGAGGCCCAAGAGGTGAGCCATAAATATAAAAAATTGTTCTTATTTACGGAGCAATTCTACGGCGGTTAAGGAGGAGGAGGAGGAGGTGGAGGAGGAAATGGCACTTCATACAGATGGCACTTCACTTTTGGCTGCTTTCCACTGTTAACCTCTTAAACCTTTTGTGGAGGCCCAAGAGGTGTTGCTTTTAAAGGCTGCAGTTATCCACAGATTTGCATGCAATGTAAAATGGTTACACTCATTTTATAAAGGCAACTATCATGAAAAATCAGTTTAAATGTATTGAGGGCAGCACAGAGTATTTCTACAGAGGAAGGAGTATTCTTTTTATTTTTTTTCCTTTTTTTTATATGTATATGCTGTTGCCTTCAGTATATGAGAGTTGATTTCATGATGCTACTGCAGCCACTTAAAACGTTTTAAGTCTTGTTTTGTTTTTTTGAATACTGAGAATGCTATTTTGTACCAGATTTTGTATGTAAAGACTGAACACATTAAAATGAGAATGTTACCAAAATTATAATTTATAATTTATTTACCTTTTGTGGAGGCCCAAGAGGTGAGACCTCTTAAAAATTATGTGGTGGCCCAAGAGGTGAGACCTCTTAAAAATTATGTGGTGGCCCAAGAGGGGAGACCCGTTAAAAATTATGTGGAGGCCCAAGAGGTGAGACCTGTTAAACATTTTGTGGAGGCCCAAGAGGTGAGACGTGTTAAACCTTTTGTGGAGGCCCAAGAGGTGAGACCTCTTAAAAATTATGTGGTGGCCCAAGAGGGGAGACCCGTTAAAAATTATGTGGAGGCCCAAGAGGTGAGACCTCTTAAACATTTAGCGCAGGCCCAAGAGGTGAGCCATAAATATATAAATTGTTCTTATTTACGGAGCAATTCTACGGCGGTTAAGGAGGAGGAGGAGGAGGAAATGGCACTTCATACATATGGCACTTTACTTTTGGCTGCTTTCCACGGTTGGAGAAGCAAAGTCCGGGTCAATCCACTTGCTGTTCATTTTGATTAGCGTCAGCCTGTCGGCACTGTCGGTTGACAGGCGGCTGCGCTTATCGGTGATAATGCCCCCGGCAGCGCTGAACACCCTTTCTGATAGCACGCTGGCGGCAGGGCAGGCAAGCACCTCCAAGGCGTACAGGGACAGTTCCAGCCACGTGTCCAACTTGGAGACCCAGTAAGTGTAGGACGCCGAGGGATCGGGGAGGACAGGGTTACGGTCTGCCAGGTACTCCCGCAACATCCGCCGATACTTGTCCCTCCTGCTGATAGCGGGCCCCGCAGTGATGGAAGTTGCACGAGGGGGTGCCATGAACGTGTCCCACACCTTGGAGAGTGTTCCCCTGGTGGCTGTGGGCCTGATCGATGTTGAGGGACTCTGGGAGACCCTCTCCTCTCTGCCGCCAGCGATGGTGGGTGGGAAAATCTCCATCATGTTCTGCACGAGTTCCCTCTGGTATTCCAGCAATCGATTCGTCCTCTCCTCTACCGGAATAAAAGAGGAGACGTTATCTTTATACCGGGGGTCCAGGATTGCGAAGACCCAGTACAGTTTGTTCTCCACTATCCGGACAACACGTGTGTCCCGGGAAAAGCAGCCCAGCATGAAGTCAGCCATGTGTGCCAGACTCTGAATAGGCATGACGTCACTGCCCCCACCAGAAGGATCACTTGCCATTTCCTCCTCTTCCTCTTCCGCCTCCTCTCCGCCCCATCCGCGCTGAACCAATGGGACGCGCACAGCCTGACTGCTACCCTCGCCGCCAGCATCCTCCTCCTCTTCCACAGCCACCTCCACGTCGTCCTCCTCCTCCTCATCCTCCTCCTCCTGCAACTGCCACCGTGAAGCAGACAAAAGTGTGGTCTGACTGTGTAGCTCCGTTGCGTCTCCTCCTACCCCCGTCTCCTCTGCGTGCAATGCGTTCTCCCTTATTGCGATGAGGGATTCTTTAAGGACGCATAGGAGCGGGATGGTTACGCTCACTATAGCGTCCTCGCTGCTGACCTTCTTGGTGGACTCCTCAAAGATACGCAGTACATCGCATACGTCTGCCATCCATGGCCACTCGTGGTTGGCAAACTGAGGGAGCTGAGTTGGAGGCACGCGTGGATTATTAATCTGGTACTCCATCAATGCTCTCTGCTGCTCACACACCCTGGCCAACATGGAATAGGTGGAATTCCAGCGAGTCGGCAGGTCGCACAACAGCCGATGTTGAGGCAAATGGAGGCGTTGCTGGAGTTTTTTTAAGCTAGCAGCAGCTACAGTTGACTTCCGAAAGTGTGCGCACAAGCGCCGCACTTTCACCAGTAGCTCTGCCAGGTTGGGGTAAGTCTTTAGAAATTTTTGGACTACCAGATTAAAAACGTGGGCCAGGCATGGTACGTGATTGAGTTCGGCAAGCTCCAGAGCCGCCACCAGGTTACGGCCGTTATCGCACACGACCATGCCTGGTCCTAGCTGCAGCGGCGACAGCCACATCTCCGTCTGCTGCAGTATGGCGTCCCTCACCTCTGGGGCGCTGTGCTTCCTGTCGCCCAAGCTGATGAGCTTAAGCACCGCCTGCTGACGTCTCCCCGCGCCAGTGCTGCAACGCTTCCAGCTAGCGGCTGAGGGCGATGTTAAGGCACAGGAGGAGGAGGAGGAGGAGGAGGAGGGGGGTTTATCAGAACCCATGCTGGCAATCTTGGGCGGGGGTGGTAGGTAGGCCGTCTCTGTTTGCGACCCCGTCCCCGCCTCCACTACATTCACCCAGTGTGCCGTCAAAGAAATGTATCGTCCCTGGCCGCAAGCGCTTGTCCATGAGTCGGTGGTCAAGTGGACCTTTGCGCTGACTGCGTACCTCAGGGCCCGCCTGATGTTACGCGACACGTGCTGGTGCAGGGCGGGGACGGCACTCCGGGAAAAGTAGTGGCGGCTGGGGACGGAATAGCGAGGTGCGGCAGCCGCCATCAGGTCGCGGAAGGCCTGCGTCTCCACAAGCCTAAACGGCAACATCTCCAGGGCCAGCAGTTTGGAGATGTGGCAGTTTAAGGCTTGGGCTTGGGGGTGACTCGAGGCGTACTTCCGCCTGCGGTCGAACGCCTGCGAGATGGACAGTTGTTGGGACGAGGAGTGTGAAGGTGCAGGCGAAGAGGCGGGGGAAGGGGCGGGGGAAGGGGAGGCTGAAGGAGAAGGCCCCAAAGTAGCAGAGGCAGAGGCAGAGGCAGATGTGGAGGTGTCCTGGCTGGAGGTCTGGACCGCAGTGGCAGCACACAACAAAGGGGAAGAGGCAGTGGCAGCAAGACCGGGCGCAGTTTGTATTGCGTTTGCTCTCTCCCACTCAGCCCAGTGCTTGAATTCCAAGTGACGCCGCATGCCTGAGGTGGTCAGATTGCTCTTCTCAGAGCCCCTACTCAGTTTTGAGTGGCAGAGTGTGCAAACCGCGCTCAGTTTGTCATCCGCACAAACATTAAAATATCTCCACACCACAGAAGTACGAGGCCTCGATGGGGGAGCTTCGCGCGACTGGCCGCTGCCGGGAACAGCTTCGGCCCTGCTGGCTGTGGCCTCACTTCTCTGTCTGAACTGTCCTCTGCCTGTGGCCATCCCTCTGCCTGTGGACATCCCTCTGCCTGTGGACCCTGCCTGTGGACATCCCTCTGCCTGTGGACATCCCTCTGCCTCTTGCTGCCTTTTTCGGTGCTGCGCAGACCACCACCTCTCCACTGCTTTCCTCGCTGGACATCACCCCTGGCCAAGTGGGGTCGGTCATTTCGTCATCCACCAGCTCCTCTTCCACTTCCTCACTCTGCTCCTCCTCCTGCCCACTGGACATTCCAACAGCCTCCCTTGATGGCAACTGCGTCTCATCATCATCATCGCTCATGATAACAGATGCTGGCTCAGGGTCCACATCAGCAGGAGATGGCGAAAACTCCAGTGTTTGGGCATCACTACAAACAAATTCCTCTGCTAGCTCCTGGGATTCTTCCGGCACATCTGAAAAAGGACCCGAAAAGAGCTCCTGGGAGGGGTCAATGGTGGGATGACTCTGTTGGCCAGGTGTGGAGGAAGGAGGGTCAGAGTGAGACTGTGTGGATGACTGGCTGGTGGACAACTGTGTGGAAGCGCTATCGGCTATCCATTGCACCACCTGTTCAACCTGCTCAGGCCTCAACAGCGGTGTAACCCGCCCCCTGCTTAACTGTCCCATAAAGGCAGGGATTCTGGATGAGCGGGATCCTGGCTGATCCTCACCAGCACACATTGTATCCCCACTGGCTTCAACAAGGCCCCCAACAGCATTTCCGCGCCCCCGTCCTCGTCCACGTCCACGTCCTATTCCGCTAGCCCCCCTCCGCATTTTATTTTTTTTTGGTTACAATATTTTGCCTTCACAGCCGTGAAATTAGTTTGCAAGAGAACGCACAGTACAGTTGCCAGTTAAGGCCTATATATTGTATTTTTCAAGGTACACAGCAGTGTACTAAGTGATCAGACGGTGTGTATGAACAACAGTTATGAGAAATTACTTTGCAAGAGAACGCACAGTACAGTTGCCAGTTATAAGGCCTATATATTGTATTTTTCAAGGTACACAGCCGTGTATTAAGTGATCAGACGGTGTGTATGAACACCAGTTATGAGAAATTACTTTGCAAGAGAACGCACAGTACAGTTGCCAGTTATAAGGCCTATATATTGTATTTTTCAAGGTACACAGCCGTGTATTAAGTGATCAGACGGTGTGTATGAACACCAGTTATGAGAAATTACTTTGCAAGAGAACGCACAGTACAGTTGCCAGTTATAAGGCCTATATATTGTATTTTTCAAGGTACACAGCCGTTGTATTAAGTGATCAGACGGTGTGTATGAACACCAGTTATGAGAAATTACTTTGCAAGAGAACGCACAGTACAGTTGCCAGTTATAAGGCCTATATATTGTATTTTTCAAGGTACACAGGCCTTTATTAAGTGATCAGACGGTGTGTATGAACACCAGTTATGAGAAATTACTTTGCAAGAGAACGCACAGTACAGTTGCCAGTTATAAGGCCTATATATTGTATTTTTCAAGGTACACAGCCGTGTATTAAGTGATCAGACGGTGTGTATGAACACCAGTTATGAGAAATTACTTTGCAAGAGAACGCACAGTACAGTTGCCAGTTAAGGCCTATATATTGTATTTTCAAGGTACACAGCCGTGTATTAAGTGATCAGACGGTGTGTATGAACACCAGTTATGAGAAATTACTTTGCAAGAGAACGCACAGTACAGTTGCCAGTTAAGGCCTATATATTGTATTTTTCAAGGTACACAGCAGTGTATTAAGTGATCAGACGGTGTGTATGAACACCAGTTATGAGAAATTACTTTGCAAGAGAACGCACAGTACAGTTGCCAGTTATAAGGCCTATATATTGTATTTTTCAAGGTACACAGCCGTGTATTAAGTGATCAGACGGTGTGTATGAACACCAGTTATGAGAAATTACTTTGCAAGAGAACGCACAGTACAGTTGCCAGTTATAAGGCCTATATATTGTATTTTTCAAGGTACACAGCCGTGTATTAAGTGATCAGACGGTGTGTATGAACACCAGTTATGAGAAATTACTTTGCAAGAGAACGCACAGTACAGTTGCCAGTTAAGGCCTATATATTGTATTTTTCAAGGTACACAGCAGTGTATTAAGTGATCAGACGGTGTGTATGAACACCAGTTATGAGAAATTACTTTGCAAGAGAACGCACAGTACAGTTGCCAGTTAAGGCCTATATATTGTATTTTTCAAGGTACACAGCAGTGTATTAAGTGATCAGACGGTGTGTATGAACACCAGTTATGAGAAATTACTTTGCAAGAGAACGCACAGTACAGTTGCCAGTTAAGGCCTATATATTGTATTTTTCAAGGTACACAGCAGTGTATTAAGTGATCAGACGGTGTGTATGAACACCAGTTATGAGAAATTACTTTGCAAGAGAACGCACAGTACAGTTGCCAGTTATAAGGCCTATATATTGTATTTTTCAAGGTACACAGCAGTAGTGCCAAATATAGTTTGGTATGTAGCAGAGCACCTAATACACCACTAATGCCTCTCTCTGTCCCTACTCCAGCAGCTATCCCTGAATACAGCAGCCGTTCTCTGTAAAGTCTATATTGTAGTAAGCTATCACTGAAGTCCACTGTAGTAGCCCTGATAAGGGCTTTTAATCACGCTCCTGCCTGTCCAACAGCTAAAATCTGTCTCTCCCTTCTCCAGCCTCTGTCCCTGACTAAGTTCACGCAGCATATGCGTACGAGCAGGAAGAGCTGAGTTTTTAATATTCGAGGTCACATGGTTTTTCCAGCCAATGCATGTAGACGCTGTTTTCGCGCTGCCAGCGTGCTCAGCGTGCCTGTCATACCCCCCCTGCATGGTGATTGGTGGAAAAAGAGCGCCAGGGAAGGTGGGAGGGGAAACGAATTCTAAGTGCGCCATCGCCGTTATACTCGAACAAAATCGAGTACGCCGAATATCGTAGTATTCGATCGAATACCAGCTCGATCGAACACTACTCGCTCATCTCTAATAAGCACAACTGTAAAAATTTACTTTGCTAACCTTTCTGCAAAACTTGGAACATTGATAATCTGTTATGGTATGTCAAATAATTTGGGGGTTGAATGGAATCTGAGGACTACAATCTCAAAGGTCCTTAATTTTGAAATCTTTTGGATTCTTCAGATATTCAACTTAGGAATGCAAATAGGCACAGTTAGGGCACAATGAACCCAAATGCTAGAACTGAAGTTCCTCAAAAAGGTTGCATATCAGGTCACATGATGGGCAAAATGTCTATCAACAAGTAGCAAAATATGTTAAACAGTGCATTGTGAAGAAATTGTACAGGGTGCAGGTAGAAAATACATCTATAACATCATACAAGTGGTTTGTGCAAAAATATCTAAAACTGAGTTTTATGGATGGGTCTCTTTAAGTGCTTATAGTTGAAGTGTTATGACTTCTGCAAATAAGTTAGCATATTTGGAAAATCTATTTCCCCATGTGCCTTTTTGGAAACACTGGATTATGATACGAGGGAGAAGGCATACATTCTCTTTTATTTCTTAGGGGAGTATTTCCTCTCTTTTGCTCTAAAATCAGAAGGGAGAACCAGCCTCATGGGCATGATGTGAAAGGAGTATTAAACTGGCCATAATGATTTCCCCCCTTTATGAGCCAGAGCTGTTGAGCATCACTTACAGGATTTTAGTTAGGAAAAGGCTGATGGATCATACGATCTACAGTAGGATCTGGCTGCCAGAGAAAGTGCCAATAAGTTATTCTGTCTTGACCAGGTTATTCAGATACAGACATAGGTCATCCAATAGAAGCTTTTGTCCAGGTGAAGGAAGTGTTTGCTCTGGTCAGCCATTTACCATATTGCTGACCTCTACTTTCAGAGTATAAATATGTATATAAAACAACCACCTAAATTTATATCCAATCCAAAATATAAATGTTTAGCAAATAATATGCTCTTAAAGGCTTAACATGTTGTTATTTTCTACCCATGGGCTCGACCAGAATTAACATTAAGATAATAATGGTTATCAAGTTTTGCCATACATGTTCTTCAGTCTCCAGGCCTCCACATTTTCAGAATCTAGGTCTGGAGAAAGAATGAACTAAATACTATCACTTATTGCAGTCTCAGTATTAATTCTCTTATTTAATAAAGGTGTTTTCATATAACAATTGTTGCTCTGCACTCCTGTTCCTGTGTGTCATTTTTAATAAGACTTAATGAGAGTTTATTCCTGTTTTGAGACTGTGGAACAATTCTGCTTCCAGCTGTGCATGTCATCAAAGGTCATATGGCTTGACAATCTATATAAATACATTTCATGTACTAATAGAGGTCAATCTGTGTTATCCAGCTAGTTATACTAAAAGAAAAAATATATATTTAAAGCATCATAATAGTTTCATGCCACCTGGGCATAAAAAAACATGTGAATGTACCATTTCCTGGATCTTAACCCTTTCATGACCGGACCTATAAAAGGCCTGGATGTCCAGGCAACTTTTTGTGTTTTGGGCACATGGTGGCTTAGTGACCCTAATTTTTTTTTTCGTTTGAATACGAAAATAATTTTTGCTATTTTTTTTACTTGACACTTAGGACTTATTATTAGAATGGTTTTTTTAAAGATATTTTATATTTTTTTAGGTTTAATTTAGACAAAAACCGTTAATTCTTATTAAAAAAAAGGATTTTTTTTTAATTATAGATTTTTTTTTAAAATATTAAAACTGACGCACAAATTAATTATTGCAATGGGTTCCCTATTTGATGACGATCATTTTGATATATAGCATGTATAGATTTTATTTGACGGGGCGACTATGGTGACTGTTTCTATTGGCGACTGCGTGTTTAATTTTTTTTTTTTACACTTTTTTTGTTTGTTTTTTTATTTATTTTTTTACTTGTATATTAATTTTTTTTTTGACAACTAATATGTCCCCCAGGAGGTCATTAAAAGACCTCTGGAGGACTGACTTTTTTTTTTTTTCTTTTTTTTACACTTTTTTTTCCCACTGTTTCCACTGTAACTGGGGCATCCACAGGAGCCCCAGTTACAGGGGAAAACAGCCCCCTGGGGGCTCATTACACACAGGCAGAGCTGATCAGGGTCTCCTTAGACCCTGCAGCACTGCTCTGGCCCCGAGACACCCGGCGGTCACGTGACCGCCGGGTCTAACACAGGAAGCGGCGCTGCCGCTTCTTTCCTGCTGCGCCGCTGAGGAGGTAAGTCTCTCCTCCGGCTTAGGAGAAGACAGAAGTGGTAATAAACCGCTCCTGTCTTCTCCTCAGGGTCCCCGCTCTGTCTGTGAGCCGGGACCCGACCTGCTCCTGCTAGATTGCAGGAGCAGGAGCTTTAATCCCAGCGCTGATCAGCGCTGGGATTAAAGGGCCGCCTGCACGTCTATATACGTGCTATCTGCACGGGGCATGTGCAGATAGGACGTATATAGCCGTATGGCGGTCGTGAAGGGGTTAATAACAAAAAGGCATCTGATTTAAAAAGAATGAAAAACTTGCAATAATAACAGTAGAGGAATAGATGTAGTCATGTCATAGAATTACTATAATTGTTACTTTCCCATTTTTTTTTTCAATCCGTAGTACCCACAATGATAAGAAGTATCTGCGATGTTCTCTGGTCATGCTGTCATTAGCCATCATACTTCTACTTGTGTACTCAATAGGAGATATTTACCAGTGGAGAATCTTTTTGTGTCAACCAGCATACACAAGAGACAACCTTCAGCCAGTAAGCAAGATCACATGCAGCCAGCCTGCAAGGCAACGTTTCACAGTGAACCGCACTGTAAGAGTTCTTTAATGTATGAATGGCCTTATAATGCATCATGTCCTTATGGAAGTCTATGAGGGGAATGTATCATTCTTTTATGCACAAATTTCCACCAAAATGTAAAACTTTTTATTGTTTTGCAAAAAGAAGGAGGGGCTGCCGGGGACATAACCGTGAATTGTGGCCAACTCATTTACCAATATGTGCACCAGAAAACTGGCACTTACACCTGAAATCCATGCCAGCTCCCTTTCTCGCATAGATTTAGGGGGTCATTTACTAACCAGAAATAAGCCTATATTAGTATTTCTGGTGCAGATTGCGGCACAAAGACACGCCACAATCTGCAACTTTTCCCCATGCGCGCCAAGTCTAACAAAGTGGAATGTGTCTTGGAAGAGGAAAGGGACACTGAAAGCTGTCTTACATCTAGAAGCAGCGGTTAAGCAGCGTACACTTCTACATAACTCAGGTGGATCCACCGACAACTATAGAGGATATTAAGACCAGAGTCTAAAATGTTGGAAATATGGAATCATGCAATAAAGAGGAAAGTACAGTATATCAGGTTTCTCTGTTACCTTAATAACATGGCAATTGGAAGTAACTTCTATACTGGTTTAGTTCAAGTTATAAATACGTTCATTTCTACCATCAAATGAAAGCTCCGCATAGGTGGGCTATTTTGATTACTTACACCATTAGTAGTGCTGCTGGTCTACTTGGTCTATAAGTGAAATAACTGTAAGAGAAGAATAACATCCAAAATGTCCTCCCTCCTCCATCTTTGTGAGAGTAAGGCAGAATGCAACCCATGACAGCCTTGGAAGCTCATTTTCCACAGGGTCAACATTATGGCTACCATATTTGCTATTGGTTTTCTTTTCCCCATCAGTTTGCCATCTCTAGTCTAAAGTATGTTTACACATGGCAGATACACTGCAGATTTTCTGCCACGGAGCTCCATTCATAAAAGGTACAGTATAGGATATGTTGTTCTTAATAAATGACTCCCTTAATTATTTGGAGAAAGAAACTCCTGAAGATGGCTGTTAATAATTCTTGTGCATATGCCAGCTGGTTTTATTATCAAGAATATTACTACATTACCTCTTATGTAAAATCTGAAAATTACATGAACACATACCTTTTTTATTCAGTTATGTCCATTACTGTATTTACGATTTTAGGGAATGCTGAGTTTTTTAAGCCACACAATGATCCTTTCCTTCTAAGGCTAGTTTAACACTAGTGTTGAAGAAATAACGTAGGCTGTTCCGACAGGAAACTCCCTGCCAGAGCATTCTGGATCTATCATTGTTGGAGACTACCTGAATTCCCATTGGCTCCATTAACTATAATGGGTTAGGCGGATAACCGGCCGCAACACAGCAAATATGACGAGAATCGGACAGAAAAATTCTGCTGCGGTTGGATAGCCACCAGTCCCCACTATAGTTAATGGGGCTGGCTGGCATTAGGTAGGATCAGGCAATGCTGTTCACTGCTGGAATAGCCTGCCCTATCTCTTTAATGCTAGTGTGAAACTAACCTCACAGTTTTTTTCTCATTATCTTCAGCTTACAATTCACATGCAGCAGATTTCTTTCAGAAATGTCAGTGACATCAGTTCCATTCGCATGATTGGGTTTATTTTCAGCAAGTCCCATTGAGATAAAGTGGATAGTTTCCACTTTTGGTAACAAACCATTTGTGTTTATATATACCATAATAATTGAATAATGCTTCCCTCTTTATTGCTGTTCCCCTTCCCATCTGCATATGATATTGCATGCCAACTAATCACAAGCCATTGCAGAAATGTGTTGACTATAGTTACATTACTACGGTTGGTTATGACTGTATGGCCTGTTCACATCATGATGTGTTATCTCTATGAATAACTCATTATCTTGCACTGAGATGTGGCAGGTTAACAGTGGCAAATTCTACAGGTAAGTATAATGAGTGTTTTGTTTGTTTGTTTGTTTGTTTTTTTGGGTGGGGTTAAATCCAAGGGAAATTTCTTTAAATATAATTTCTTTAAATATAAATATATATAATTTCACATGACTTAAATTTTTTATTTTCAATTATATTATGTACCAGCAGGATTAGATGTACTGACAGAACGTGCACACCATAAATAGGAAGCAGATCCATAGAGCACAGTAATTGAAGTATGAAAGGTGAGCTCAGCAGCTCATATTAAATTTAATGTGAAATGTGAGAACAAAATGTTGGAATTTAATGGAGTCATTTTCAGCTGTAGCATCAGAGACACCCTGTAGGTCAGACTCAAAATTGTAGGGGATAACCTAATCATCTACGGAAAATGCTAGCTCAACTGGTTTCATCTTTCTTCAGCCTCGTCTTCCAACAACAGTCAAATTGCATACTAGAGTTTTGACAGCTTAAGGGCCAGTACACTGAAATGATATAGGCAAGTTTAAGACTATTTTCCTTATTAAGCTTAACCATCAAGACAGACTGTCTATAAGATTTCTGTAAATCAGATTCGGCACCATATATCAAAAATTCAAATTTATGACTCTTGTGGAAATATGGAATCATGCAATAAAGAGGAAAGTACAATAAACTGAATTATAGATTTTTTTTCCTTCACAAACCTTGCCAAACAGTGCCATGATTGGGAATACTTTTAAATATTTCCACCTAAATAGCATAGCAGGTTTCTCTGCTGTTGACAGGAAAATGGTGTAGAAGAGGATAAATCACTTTAGAACCATAGATTCCTGCCAATATTTGTTATTGGTTTGCTTTTCCCCATCAGTTTGCCATCTCTAGTCTAAAGTACGTTCACACATGGCAGATACACTGCAGAATTTCTGCCATTAAGCTCCATTCAGAAAAGGTACAGTATAGGATATGCTTAAAATATTCTGCAGCTTAATGAGAGATGTGGTGCAGAGTTTATCCACAATTTATGTGAATTTATGCTGCAGATTTTCACAATGCACTTCCACTGGTGCAGATTTTATGCTGCAGATTTTCACATTGCCCTTCCCCAATGCAGATTTTATGCTGCAGATTTTCACAATGCCTTTCCCTGATGCAGAATTTATGTTGCAGATTTTCACAGTGCACTCACCCTGATGCAGAATTTATGCTGCAGATTTACACAATGCACTACCCCTGATGCAGAAGTTATGCTGCAGATTTTCACAATGCACTCCCCCTGATGCAGAATTTATGCTGCAGATTTACACAATGCACTACCCCTGATGCAGAAGTTATGCTGCAGTTTTTCACAATGCACTCCCCCTGATGCAGAATTTATGCTGCAGATTTACACAATGCACTACCCCTAGTGCAGAATTTATGCTGCAGATTTTCAGAATGCACTCCCCCTGATGCAGAATTTATGCTGCAGATTTACACAATGCACTCTCCCTGATGCAGACGTTATGCTGCAGTTTTTCACAATGCACTCCCCCGATGCAGAATTTATGCTGCAGATTTTCACTATGACTTTCCCCTGATGCAGACTTTATGCTGCAGATTTTCAGAATGCACTCCCCCTGATGCAGAATTTAGGCTGCAGATTTTCACAACGCACTCCCCCGATGCAGAATTTATGCTCCAGATTTTCATTATGACTCCCCCTCTTGTGAAATCTGCATCAAATCCACAGCAGACTCAGCACCAAATCCACATAGAGTACAAAGATCTCTGACTCATCATACATGTATGTTTGAAAAGGATATTGCTGTGATTAGTTGACTAAAAGAGATCAGACTGTACATGGAAGACTAGCTGTATACATCAGCAATGATGATATGATTGTCCTACAGTGTCATAAAGGTATGTCCACATGTATTTTTAAGTATTTCAATATCTCAAAAAAAATTAAATGCAATATCGCAACATACTAACATATTATGTGAACCATAGCTACTGGCCGTCACCGATCCCATCTGTAATATGGATGCAGAAGGAGGAGCATTTTATCAGGCATGTGTCTCTGCATCCTCTATTGTATCACTATGCCCCTACTATAATTTCCAGGATGTAACATATTACAATGGAGGTCACATTCTCCTTGTCCTGCAAAGAAGCTCAGTTAAAGTTCAGTTAAAAGATGTAGCTCCAATGACAATGGAGTATAGCTTTAGAAGTAACAAAAATAGCAGGGAACATCTGACAAACCAATGGTAGAGGAAACATACTGCTAAAGAAGCCAACCCCTTTACATATGATAAAGGTTATACATTGCATCATGAAACTTTATACAAGTCTGTCTTTGGGTTTTCAGATTTCTGTTATCATTCAGTAGGAGCCTTCAATGGTCACTTCCATTTGATAAATATCCACCTTGGAAAAGTTATGGACACACTGGTGTTAAGCGGGTCTGAGTTACTGTGCCGTTATGAGATCTGTGTCATGTATTTAACTACCCACCTATGGGATCATCAAGTGACCACAGGACAAATATTTGTTTGAATGTAAATGTAGGTGCCTAATGAATAAGAGCAGGCATCAATTCTGAAAACTTTACTGAACTGATATTAACATTATGTTGGAAAATTATAATTTTTCAGCATGCAGTGCTAAACTTGTACAGTATATCTACCTACACACACACACTGGTCTCATGAGGTAATGACACATGCACTGGGAGTCTCATTGCACTAAAAACGCAAAACTAAATGCACTGTAAATTTGTTTGTGTCAGGTCAGATCATGTCACAATATGTCAGTTTCTGTTAGTCTGAATCATGACTGGGGGTAATCTGACATGATGCATGTATAAATCAGTGTATAGTGCTGACATTTCAGATCAAGATTATTACCTGCGCAGTGTTTCAGCTCAACATTTGTCATGATCACCAAGTGAAGTATGGATTGGACAGCTGTATATCGTGCTGTAATACCACTCATAGGCTCGGGCACAACTTTAAAATATTAATTCAGGCACCTACATCAGTACAATAACTTAAAATCAGAACAGAAGTATTAATATGAGAAAGCACAGAAAGACAAATGCTGACAAAAGAGGACCCCTGTGCAAGAACAGTCCAGTATATGGCAGTTGATTTTTAATTGCCAAGCTGATGATAACTAAATATGCCGCTCATTCATGGCTCTTGAGAAAATCCCTCACAGGAGTACCAGTTCTCCAGTAATTGAAAGATATAGATGGGAATGAATATAGCACCATCCCACTTATAACACTGTTGTCAAAGGAGACATGAGTTTCCTCAAGTATAGGTTCCAGTCTATAAATGTGACCATCTGAAAATGGGTGTTGGGTTCATTTTTAAATGCCACTGAGGCATATTGTACCAGACCCACAATGTTTCCTTTGTATGAGTTTGATTAAAATTTCAGATGGTGCTAAATGACAGCAACTAAATCATTACAAAGCAGATGTGGATCCTCTGTATCCACTGAAAATATTTGACTTGGGGCTACACCGTAGGGTGTTATTTAAGGCATCCCCTGATCTTTACCTTTAAACTGCTATACTGGGATCTAGACTCTGCTGTAGGAGAACCACCAGGTCGGTACCTCTTGGAGTAGTATCTATTCAGTAGACATCTATCCCACAGGGGTCAACACAAACAAGTGCAAATCACTGAGGGGTTAACAAAAACCATAGTCAGGGTTTCCCTTCCCCTAGCTGAGATCAGGGCAAGAACAGTTCCTTCAATCCAAAGTCAGACCGAGGGTAAGGACACGCAGCTTAGGGTAAGTACAGAAATCAAGTCAGGCGGCAAAGAGCCAGATCCAGATACAGGCATATCTGGGAGAACAAACAAGATAAATAGAGTGCCTTTGCAGGAAACTAGAAAACTAGAAACTATTGCACCTTCCTACAGGGGACAGTTCCCTAAATAGCCTGAGGTGGCCAGCTGTGCTGACCTTTTAAGAAACCTACTGCACATACCTGCCTAATGGGCAATGAGAGGTAGAGCAAGCAAAGGGCAGGCTAAGGCGTGTGTGCAGTGAACAAAGCAACACTGCCTTGGTGGCAAGGACTGCCAGAAAGAAGCATCAAGATGCCGGAGACCCTGAACCACCAGACAGAGCATGTGAGCACTCCAGCAGCTGTGCTGGGAGCAGTGAGGCAGCAGCTATGTACCGCTGCTATAACAAAAATGTATAATTTAATTAACAGTCAACATTCACAGGTTCTGTATAGAAGAAGGCCGGGCTACCAGAATCATTTTTCTAGGTGTGTCTAAGGAATCTCAGTCTAAAGCTGGATATAAACAATCAATAACTGAATGGCATTTTTCCTGATTCCCCCATATACATACATGTTGGGTTTGGCCAAATTTGTTTATTAAAAGAGAGAGAAGAGAAAGCTGCTGCCACATACCTCTGGCGACAGCTTATCTTATATGACAACAAAATAATTGGGTGAAAAAATAAATTATGTTCAATCTAGATGATGTTGGAGAAGAGGTAGGAGCTTCACATACACATTAGGTTGTCCATCATTCTCACTAATGTGTATGGGGGCATTAACACTGCCTGGTTGGCTATTTATATGAATGACTGAAGTAACCTATTTATTTTATTTTATTTTTTTCATACAAATCCTGCTGCATGGAAAAGAAATGGCCATTGGCAGCTTTCTTGATGTAAACAGCTTATTGAGAGTTTTCTGAGCCAAACTTGTGATAATCCTTTCAGGATCTGAAAACTTAGTGCATTTTTATTTTTACTTTTTACACTTTCTGTTATAATAAATAACAATACGCAAGTAACTTGCATAAAGGACTGAATGACTCCAAAGAAATATCTTGGGGGAGATTTATTAAAACAGGAGTAAGGGAAAACTGTCCACGTTTCATTTTTCAGAACCACTTTTGAAAATGATGTCCCCCATTGTATCCAACCAGTTATTCATGGAAATAATTCTATATAACATTTCTAAAAGTACACCCTCACCTCCAGAGCACATCTTATCTACAGCAATATAGTCAAACTTACCTTATAATAGTATTCTATTATCAAGCCCTTACAAAGTAGGTGTCTGACTCCTGAGACTGATATTGTCTTACATATTCATAATCATTGCCATGTCCTACTGAATGATATGCCCTCATGTTTGGAAGTGAAGAGATAGTAGCTATTCCAAATACCAACGAACAATAAGAAACTTAAAAACCCATGTTGGCATCTTCATTTCTCGCCTTAACCTTATAAAAGCAAATTTCAAATTCAATAATTACAGATTAAATACATATTGCCCCAGACGTGAAAAAGTATCCTTATGTTTTGGGATGTAATGAATTCAGAACCTGGTAAAATGTATTGAAATTTATTCACGTGGCATAATGAGTGGAGAAGATCTGCCTGGGGTATTCATTAGCAATGCCACACAGAATGTAGGACAGAATTCAGAGCCTCCTGGTTATCACCAACGAAACACATATTTTGTAAGTTATTTAATCATGTGAGTGACATACATATAGCCGACAGGTACCACCACAGTGTCATTTACTTATGTTTTATGTAAAAGTTATGTGAAGAAAGGTAGATAACAACGTCTAGCTTTGATATTCCTGTCCCTGTGTAAAAGACTAAATAGATCTCATAATAATACATGAATGTATGTTCCAACTGTACGATAATGAAGTGTTATCGCATTATCAAATGGTTAATTGGTCTGAATCTACCAAATAACATTTCTCTAAGGTATCTGATTGGCTTTTCAGGAGTATATTCAATGCAATGAGATGAGAAAATGCTGCATTACAATTTGGCAGGTGTTGACAGGAACAAGAAATTGTCTAAGGACAAAAGTTTAATTTTTTCTCTATGGTTCATGACTTTATTAAGGCAGTGACTGGCTTTTTATTACTTAAAGCCGACTTAAAATTTCATGTACATGGTAAATAATGGTTCTGAAAGGCAGTGGTGTAGTGTGGGTTTCAGCACTCAGGGCAAACCAAGTAATGTTTCCTCTAAGCTTTGGACACACCCTTTTTAACACAGGCAGGTCTTCTGGTCTTGGAATAGCTCAGCTCCATTGAAGATATCCTCAGATGTCCTGCTACCATCACCTCATTTTGTGTCATATGGACATCAGCCAAGTGCCATGTTGGCTCATGTTTTCATAGCTTTCAGTGAGTGTTACTTACTTTACTTTATATGTTATTTTTGGATGTCTATAATTTTTTATTATAGTTTAGTAAACTATTTCTGCATTGAAGTCATGTTAAGTCTTGTTAAATCTCAGATCTCACAATAATACAGTTATTACATGGGGAACGCAAGTAGTTACTAAACAGCCTCTAGATATATCTTCAACACGCCCGTATCTCCCAGAGACTCATTTGCATATATTAAACCATTTTTCTCAGCAATGCAGGCATATATGAACATGGGACCAACACAGATGGCTTCAATGGCCAAGTGCACATGCAACAGGTCAGCCAGTTTCATAGGCACAAATCTTCTGACAGATGCCTTTCAACCACGCCTAATAACTAACCGAACCTCCAATAAATATTGCAAAATAATGGTGTAGTACTTTATCTATTGTCCTTATTTTATCTTATTCTGGTACAAAATCCATAATTCATTGGAATGAAAGAAATCACACTGAAAGAATGGCCATAAACTGAAAACAACTGGGGAAGAAATGTTTGCTAATTCTGCCACTGAAATATCTCAAAGCGCTACATTAGTCTTAAGGATAAGATAGCCCAGAATACAGTAACCAGTCAAACATGATTAGCTATATACTAAATGATAATCTAGGGCAACTCATTAAAGGTATTGTTGAACATGACCCAGCATGGAGCAGCTTGTTATAGAAGCCTTCTCACCAGAGTGCATGGCCTCATTCTACAGCTAGACAAGATTGTATAAGTTAGAAATATATTTCAGTCAACATAGTTAAGTATACATTGATTATTATTAGAGATGAGCGAGCATGCTCGTCCGAGCTTGGTGCTTGTTCGAGTATTAGGGTACTCGTAAGTGCTCGCTGATCGGACGAGTATCTCGCCATGCTCGAGGAATTGGCATCTCCCGCATTTTGAATTTTTGGCGCCTATAAACTCAGCCAATCACAAGCCAGGAGACTCTGCGGTACACCCAGCATCACGTGGGGCCTTACATGTCGATAGCAGGGGTTGGCTGGCCTGATCAGGTGACCCTGGAATATACTAGTGACTGCCTGCGGTGCTTGGCTCAGATGCTGTCTGGATGTCGTTAGGGACAGATCTGCTGCGTTTCAGGGAGAGTGTTAGGGCCTGGATTTAGTTCTCTGTTAGGCAGGAGTGATCTCAAAAGAACCCAACAGCCCTTCTAAGGGCTACAAGACATTTTTTTTTGTCTCCTGGCTGGGCTGGCTGGCACTAGTAGTGCAGCTATCGCCATATATAACACTTTTTTTTATTGTTTTATCTCAGTGATACAAATCCATTTCATACAGCAGTGTGGAACCATTTTGTGTGTCACAGTTCAGCTGTCCACTCACCACAAACCACAATCCCTATTTTCTGTCCAGTTGACCCATACTGTACGTCACGTAATCAAATATGGTCTTTTGCTTTCACTGATACAGCTACATTAGAAAAATCTCTGTGCGACATTTGTCTGGGTTGCAGTCAATATAGCCACAGTAAGCAGGGGCTGAGTTTGCTCTCTGATATTTTCTGCACGTGACGTTAAAAAAAAATATATATAAAAAAAATATAAAAAAAATAAAAAAAAATAGTTTTTTTGTTGTTTTATCTCAGTGATACAAATCCATTTCATAAAGCTGTGTGGAACCGTTCTGTGTGTCACAGTTCAGCTGTCCAGTCACCACAAAGCACAATCCGTATTTTCTGTCCAGGTGACACATTCTGTACGTCACTTAATTGAAAAAGGTCTTTTGCTCTCACTGATACAGCTACATTACAAAAATTTCTGTGCGACATTTGTCTAGGTTGCAATTAAGCAGACCAAGTCTGCCTAATCTAATAGTTTCCGTGTAATTGCTCCATACTGCACGGTACGTAATAACATACGTAATTTAGCTCTAACTTATTCACCTATATACAAAGCACAATCCGTATTTTCTGTCCAAGTGACACATTCTGTACGTCACTTAATTAAAAAAGGTCTTTTGCTCTCACTGATACAGCTACATTACAAAAATCTCTGTGCGACATTTGTCTGGGTTGCAATTAAGCAGACCAAGTCTGCCTAATCTAATAGCTTCCGTGAAATTGCTCCATACTGCACGGTACGTAATAACATACGTAATTTTGCTCTAACTTATCCACCTATATATTTTCTTGTTCAGATTGAACAAGTTTGTGGGTTTCAGTACAGCAGGCCCATTTTCTTTTGTACATATAATACACTTATATACAGAAAATGTTGAACCCCAGGGCTAAGGGTCGAGGACGAGGGCGTGGGCGTGAGCATTCAATTACTGCAGGGGCCAGAGGCAATGGTCCTGGGCAGGGTGAGATAGTACCTGCTGATGAGGGAGCAGGGGAACGCCGCAGAGCTACACTCCCTAGCTTCATGTCTCAACTTACAGGGACACGTGGTAGAGGACTGTTGAAACCACAACAGTGCGAACAGGTGATGTCGTGGATTGCAGACAATGCTTCAAGTAATTTGTCCACCAGTCAGTCTTCCACGCAGTCCACCCACGTTACCCAAGGGAGCACTCCTCTGGCTCCTCCACCTCAACCTCCTTCCCCCCAGTCTGCCCCCTCCCAGGAAAATTTGGAATGCAATCCGGCATACTCTGAGGAACTGTTTTCTGGACCCTTCCCAGAGTCACAAACCACTTCTCAGGTTGCTGCTGACCTCTTTCCCGATGCCCAAGTTTTCCAACTGTCGCAGCCTGTGGGTGATGATGATGATGACAATATTGGAAGAAGTTTGTAAAAAGGTGTCGGACGATGAGGAGACACGGTTGTCAGACAGTGGTGAAGTTGTTGTCAGGGCAGGAAGTCCGAGGGGGGAGCAGACTGAGGAATCGGAGGATGACGAGGTGACTGACCCAAGCTGGGTTGATAAGCCGAGTGAAGACAGTGCTTCTGAGGCGGAGGCAAGTGCTGCACCAGAACAGGTTGTAAGAGGCAGTGGTGTGGCCAGAGGGAGAAGCAGGGCCAGAGCTGGTGCATCAGCAGCAACTGTTTCACGTAGTGAAGCTCCCGTGGCGAGGCCTAGATGTTCGCAAGTCTGGAGGTTCTTTAAAGAAAGTGAGGATGACCAACGGACTGTGGTGTGCAACCTCTGCCACACCAGAATCAGCAGGGGTGCCACCACTACTAGCCTAACCACCACCAGCATGCGCAGGCATATGAGTGCTAAACACTCCACTCAATGGAACCAAGGCCGTTCACCACCTCCTGCGGGTCACACCACTGCTCCTTCCCCTGTGTCACTCGCTGCCTCTGCTAGTCAATCCCCTGCCCAGGACCCCGGCATGAGCACCTCCCGCCGGAAACCACACCTTCGCCTCCAAGATCCTCCACAGTGTCCACCAATGTGTCCCAACGCAGCGTTCAGCTGTCTTTACAGCAGACACTGGAGCGCAAGAGGAAATACAGTTCCACCCACCTACATGCCCAAGCCCTCAACGTCCACATCTCCAAATTGCTGAGCCTGGAGATGCTGCCCTATAGGCTGGTAGAGACCGAGGCCTTTCGCAATCTCATGGCGGTGGGTGCCCCACGGTATTCGGTCCCCAGCTGCCACTATTTTTCCCGATGTGCCGTCCCATCCCTACACCAGTATGTGTCACAGAACATCATCCGTGCCCTGACCAATGCTGTTTCTGAGAAGGTCCACCTAACCACGGACACGTGGACAAGTGCTTCCGGGCAGGGACACTATATATCACTGACGGCACATTGGGTTAACTTGGTGGAGGCTGGGACCAAGACTGACCCTGGGGCCGCTCATGTACTTCCCACACCGAGGATTGCAGGGTCTACCTCGGTCACGGTCTCTCAGACGTACTATGCCTCCTCCTCCTCCTCTGAATTACCATCCGTGGGCACAGCGCCTTCAGTCGGTAGCTCTAGGCGCAGCAGCAGTGCCGTGGGTAAGCGCCAGCAGGCGGTGCTCAAACTGCTGAGCTTAGGTGACAAAAGGCACACCGCCCAAGAGCTGTTACAGGGCATCACGGCGCAGACCGATCTGTGGCTGGCACCGCTGAACCTCAAGCCAGGCATAGTTGTGTGTGACAATGGGCATAACCTGATGGCGGCTCTGCAACTCGGCAGACTGACACATGTGCCATGCCTGGCCCACGTGTTCAATCTCATAGTTCAGTGGTTCCTCAAGACATACCTCAATCTGTCTGATTTGCTCACCAAGGTGTGCCGCATCTGTGCGCATTTCCGCAAGTCGACCACAGATGCTGCCACTCTCAGGGCAGCGCAGCGCCGCCTACAACTGCCCGTTCACCGACTATTGTGCGACGTGCCCACGAGATGGAATTTGACATTAAACATGTTATCCAGAGTTTACCAGCAGCGCAGAGCGATTGTAGACTGCCAGATGTCAACTTCCACCAGAACTGGTAGTCAGATCACTCAGATTCCTCAAGTCTACAATGAGGAGTGGACGTGGATGTCTGATATCTGCCAGGTGTTGAGCAACTTTGAGGAGTCAACACAGATGGTCAGCGGCGATGCCGCCATTATCAGCCTCACCATCCCGCTGCTTTGCCTGTTGAAAAACTCACTGCTCAGCATGAAGTTGGATGCTTTGCGCTTGTCACAAGAGAAGGTGGAGGAAGATACGTCGCTTGATAGCCAGAGCACCCTCCGGTCTGTTTCCCAGCGTGTATCGGAGGAGGGGGATGAGGATGAGGAGAAAGAGGAAGAGAATGTCGGTGAGATAGTAGAGGGTACCAGTGCTCAGTCCTTATTAACTGTTGAGCGTGTATGGGCTGAAGATGAGGACTTGGAGGAGGAGGAGGAAATGGAGAGTCAGGCCAGTGAGGAGAGGGAATTCTTGCGTGTTGGGACTCTGGCGCACATGGCAGACTTCATGTTAGGCTGCCTATCCCGTGACCCTCGCGTTAGAAGCATTTTTTCAAACACCAATTACTGGGTGTTCACTCTCCTGGACCCACGGTACAAGCAGAACCTTTCCACTCTCATCCCTGCAGAGGAAAGGAGTATGAGGGTGAATAGATATCAACAGGCCCTGGTGCACAAGCTGAAACAATCCTTCCCATCTGACGCCGCTAGCGGCAGAGGGCATGGTTCTGTGGGCCAAGTAGCGTGGGAGAGGAGGCGAGCAGGCAGCTTGTCCAGCACTGGCAGAGGAACGCTCTCCAAGGCCTTTGCCAGTTTTATGTCACCCCAGAAAGACACTGTCATCTGTCCCCAGTCTAGGCAGAGTAGGGGGGAGCTGTACAGAAAGATGGTGAGGGAGTACCTAGCTGACCATACCAACGTCCGTAGCGATCACTCTGCTCCATACAACTACTGGGTTTCAAAGCTGGACACGTGGCCTGAACTGGCGCTGTATGCCTTGGAGGTGCTGGCCTGCCCTGCCGCTAGTGTGCTGTCAGAGCGGGTATTCAGTGCAGCTGGTGGCGTCATCACCGATAAGCGTACACGCCTGTCAACTGACAGCGCTGACAGGCTGACGCTTATTAAAATGAACAAAGCCTGTATTTCTGTCACGCTCGGGTGTGGGGGGAAAAGCCACACCGAGCGTATGAGGGATGGGAACAGACAAAACCAGGGAACTGGTCACCTCCTGCAGGGGACCCTAAGACTAGGCCCTAGCTGGCTACCAGTATGAACTAACCCGGGTGGTAGGAAAGCTCATACACAGGAACCTAATCTGAATAAACCCTAGAACACCCTGCAGTCTAATGACACAAGAGAGTAACCTGTTCCTCCAAGCGTAAGGAGGAACAGGAGACTCAAACAGGAATAACCAAAGGAAGGGAAAACACTTAAATTTAAGTAGAACTCAGCAACAGGATCTCAGCCGAGATCCACACCACTCTCCACCAGGTATGTAGCAGATATAAACCACAAGGGATACTGGGAGAGGAAGAGGTAAGTAGGAGACAGCTAATTGCCCAGCGGCAACAGCTGAGGGAAAGGGGTGTGGTGAACAGCACCCAAACCACAGGGAATAGCCTGTCAAACCTGTCACTTAGAAAGCCGCGCAGAACGTCTGATTCCAGACGCAAGACCACTCGTGACATTACCCCCCCTTTTACGGGTGACCTCCGGGCACCCAGGACCAACTTTATCAGGGTGACATCTGTGAAAGGCTTTTACCAAACGACTGGCATTCACGTCAGATGCCGGTACCCATGACCTCTCCTCAGGACCATAACCCTTCCAATGAACCAGATATTGAAGGGTCCCACGAAGAACTCGAGAATCAATGATCTTGACAATCTGAAATTCCAAATTACCATCCACCAAGACAGGCGCGGGTGGCAAGGGAGATGGCTCCAGAGGTTCAACATACCTCTTCAACAAACATCTGTGAAACACATTATGGATTTTCAGGGCCTGAGGAAGTTCAAGACGAAATGCTACAGGATTAATAATGGCCGTGATTTTATATGGGCCAATAAATCTTGGACCCAACTTCCATGAAGGAACTTTCAACTTAATGTTCCTAGTAGACAGCCACACAGAATCACCCACATTTAGGTCCGGACCATTCATGCGTCTCCTGTCAGCCACACGTTTGTACTTGTTACCCATATTTATCAAGTTACTTTGAATTTTTCGCCATATGGAAGACAATGATGACGAAAAACGTTCTTCCTCAGGAATACCAGAAGTATCAGAACCACAAAATGTGCCAAACTGCGGGTGAAAGCCATATGCACCAAAAAATGGTGACTTACCAGTGGAGTCCTGTCTGCGATTATTTATGGCAAACTCAGCCAGAGACAAAAACGAGGACCACTCCTCCTGGTTCTCAGAGACAAAGCATCTCAAATAAGTCTCCAGATTCTGATTGGTACGCTCAGTCTGTCCATTCGTCTGGGGATGAAAGGCAGAGGAGAAAGACAGTTGTATCCCGAGCCGAGTACAGAACGCCCTCCAGAATCTGGACACAAACTGAGTCCCACGATCAGAGACAACGTCAGTGGGAATGCCATGAAGTTTCACAATATTGTCAACAAACACTTGTGCAAGAGTTTTAGCATTGGGGAGTCCGGGTAATGCAATAAAGTGCGCCATTTTACTAAAACGATCTACAACCACCAGAATAACTGTCTTACCAGACGACTCAGGCAGATCAGTGATGAAGTCCATGGATAGGTGAGTCCATGGTCTGGACGGGATGGGTAATGGAAGTAGGGGTCCAGAGGGACGAGTATGTGTCACCTTAGAGCGTGCGCAGACACTACAGGCTGACACATATTCCTCAACACACTTACGCAGACCTGGCCACCAGAATCTACGAGAGATGAGGTCGAGAGTGGATTTACTCCCAGGGTGTCCCGCAAGCACCGAAGAATGATGCTCCTCAAAAACCTTATAACGCAAATCAGAAGGAACAAACAACTTCCCGGGAGGGCAAGACTCCGGCGCATCTCCCTGGGCCTCAAGCACTTTAGCCTCAAGATCAGGGTAAAGAGCGGATATCACCACTCCTTCAGACAGTATAGGGCTAGGATCTTCAAAATCACCACCCCCGGGAAAACTACGTGACAAGGCATCCGCCTTCACATTCTTAACCCCAGGACGGTATGTGACAATGAAATTGAATCTGGTGAAGAACAAAGACCATCTGGCCTGCCTCGGATTAAGTCGTCTAGCCGACTCCAGGTAAGCCAGATTTTTGTGATCAGTGAATACCGTGATTGGATGATTCGCCCCTTCCAACCAATTCCTCAAAAGCCAACTTAATGGCCAGTAACTCTCGGTTACCCACATCATAATTTCTCTCCGCCACAGAGAGTTTCTTCGAAAAAAAAGCACATGGGCGCCATTTACCAGGTGACGGGCCCTGTGATAACACAGCTCCTACCCCCACATCGGATGCGTCAACCTCCACAATGAAAGGTTGTGACACATCTGGCTGCACCAATATAGGGGCAGAGGAAAAGCACTCCTTTACAGCAGAGAAGGCTTGCAATGCTGCATCAGACCACACAGAGACATCCGTCCCTTTCTTAGTCATGTCAGTTAAGGGTTTAACTATAGTCGAATAGTTCTTAATAAATTTTCGGTAATAGTTGGTGAACCCCAAAAATCGCATAAGAGCCTTCAGATTTTCAGGTCGGTCCCAGTTCAGAACAGCACAGACCTTCTCTGGATCCATACGAAAACCTGAAGATGAAAGCAGGTATCCTAAGAATTGCACCTCATGTACAGCAAAAGCACATTTCTCTAATTTTGCATACAACTTGTTATCTCTTAAGATTTGCAACACCTGCCTCACGTGATCCTGATGTGTCACAATATCTGGAGAATAGATTAGTATGTCATCCAAATACACGACTACAAACCTCCCCACAAGATGATGAAAAATGTCATTAACAAAATGCTGGAAGACAGCAGGAGCATTGGTCAACCCAAAAGGCATGACCAGGTTCTCAAAGTGGCCCTCAGGAGTGTTAAAGGCCGTCTTCCATTCATCCCCTTCCTTGATCCTGACCAGATTATATGCCCCCCTTAAGTCCAACTTGGAGAACACCTTGGCATCCACAATCTGGTTAAACAAGTCAGGAATCAAAGGAAGGGGGTACGGATCACGGACAGTAATCCTATTGAGTTCACGGAAATCCAGACATGGCCTAAGGGATCCGTCCTTTTTTTTAACAAAAAAGAACCCTGCTGCCACAGGAGATTTGGAAGGCCTAATATGTCCTTTGGCCAAACTCTCAGCAATATATTCCTTCATGGCCGTTCTCTCAGGTCCAGAAAGGTTATACAGCCTAGATTTAGGCAATCTTGTTCCAGGGATAAGATTGATAGGACAATCGTATTCCCGGTGAGGGGGTAAATCCTGACATCCACCTTCAGAAAATACATCAGAGAAATCCGATATAAAAGAAGGAAGAGTCTTAGTGGTTAAAGCAGAAAAAGATGTAGTAAGGCAATTGTCAACACAATAATCGCCCCAATCCACAATTTGTCTAGTATGCCAGTCAATGGACGGATTATGTTTGCTTAACCACGGTAAACCCAGAACCACAGGAGCAGGAAGACCTTCCAACACAAAACATGAAATAAGCTCCTGATGAAATTCACCCACTCTTAATTTGATATCATGCACCATCTGAGACAAACACTTCTGAGAGAGAGGTGCAGAATCAATGGCAAACACAGAAATCCTCTTATCCAAAGAACTTGGTGACAATCCATGCATACGGACAAACTGAGCATCAATCAAGTTCACCCCTGCCCCGCTGTCAATAAACACCTCAATTTTCACAACCTTTGATTCTAGCGCCACCTCGGCAGTCAGGAGAAAACGGGTACTGCAGGATGAAGACAAATGCACCTTTTCAGTCTCCCTACCCAGTCCACCAAGAGTGAGATGAGAATTCAACGCCCCCTTTTCTTTTCTCTCCTTTAGAGATAGGAAGCATGGACATACATTGATAAAGTGTCCTTTCTGACCACAGAAAAAACACACACCCTTTTTATTACCAAGATGATTGCGGGTGGCTACAGGAGTGGCTCCCCCTAATTGCATAGGTTCATCCCCAGACATCAACCTAGGGGAATATTCACCCAAAGTGTCATAGGAAGACAATACACTATGTGATAGTACGTCCTGAGAGCGGGGGCCCCTAGATCGCTCTCTCAGGCGCCTATCCATGCGTACAGCAAGAGACATAGCGGCTTCCAAAGACACAGGGGTTTCCTGAAAGGCCAAAGCGTCCTTCAGCCTTTCAGACAAACCTTGACAGAATTGGCTACGTAAAGCCGGATCGTTCCATTCAGTATTGGTCGCCCACCTCCGAAACTCAGAGCAATAAGTCTCAACCGGTCCGCTCACCCTGACAAAGGTTACGTATCTGGGTCTCCGCCAGGGAGATACGATCCGGGTCATCATAGATAATCCCTAGGGTCTTGAAAAATTCATCTACCGACCGGAGAGACAGCGATCCGGCCGGTAGAGAAAAGGCCCATGACTGCGCATCCCCTTTAAGCAGCGAGATGACCACACCAACCTTCTGTTCCTCATTACCAGAAGAATGTGGACGCAGTCTGAAATACAATTTGCACGCCTCCCTAAATAGAACAAAATTATCACATTCCCCAGAAAATCTATCCGGGAGGGGGACCTTAGGCTCCAAACAGGCCTGACACTCAGCACCCCCAGAACCACCAGCCTGTGGTCTCTGAATCTGGTTGCGGATGTCAGCCACCTCCAAGCTGAGTCCCTGCAGCCGTTCAGCCAGTGTAGCAATAGCATCCATGTCAGCACAAAAATGACATCAATTTTTGTTAGTGGCGGTTTATAATGTCACGCTCGGGTGTGGGGGGAAAAGCCACACCGAGCGTATGAGGGATGGGAACAGACAAAACCAGGGAACTGGTCACCTCCTGCAGGGGACCCTAAGACTAGGCCCTAGCTGGCTACCAGTATGAACTAACCCGGGTGGTAGGAAAGCTCATACACAGGAACCTAATCTGAATAAACCCTAGAACACCCTGCAGTCTAATGACACAAGAGAGTAACCTGTTCCTCCAAGCGTAAGGAGGAACAGGAGACTCAAACAGGAATAACCAAAGGAAGGGAAAACACTTAACTTTAAGTAGAACTCAGCAACAGGATCTCAGCCGAGATCCACACCACTCTCCACCAGGTATGTAGCAGATATAAACCGCAAGGGATACTGGGAGAGGAAGAGGTAAGTAGGAGACAGCTAATTGCCCAGCGGCAACAGCTGAGGGAAAGGGGTGTGGTGAACAGCACCCAAACCACAGGGAATAGCCTGTCAAACCTGTCACTTAGAAAGCCGCGCAGAACGTCTGATTCCAGACGCAAGACCACTCGTGACAATTTCACTGGAATTCAAATCTCCTCCGGGGGAAAGCAGCTAAAGATTAACATTACTTATGTATCCGATTCTTCTTCTCTACTCCTCCTACTCCTCCTCCTACTCCTTGTCGTCTTTGCCTAACGCTGAGCCAAAAAACACAATTTTTTAGACGTCCAACTGGCACTCTTTTACCACAATTTTTCCAGAGGGCCCCCTACAGGCCCTCTCTCTAAACAATTTTTCCGGAGGGCCCCCTACAGGCCCTCTCTCTAAACAATTTTTCTGGAGGTCCACCTATAGGCCCTCTCTCTAAACAATCTTTCCGGAGGGCCCCCTACAGGCTCTCTCTCTAAACAATGTTTCCGGAGGTCCACCTACAGGCCCTTTCTCTAAACAATTTTTCCGGAGGGCCCCTTACAGGCCCTCTGTCCAAACAATTTTTCCGGAGGTCCACCTAGAGGCCCTCTCTCTAAACAATTGTTCCGGAGGTCCACCTACAGGCCCTCTCTCTAAACAATTTTTCCGGAGGGCCACCTACAGGCCCTCTCTCTAAACAATTTTTCCGGAGGTCCACCTAAAGACCCTCTCTCTAATCAATTTTTCCGGAGGTCCACCTACAGGCCCTCTCTCTAAACAATTTTTCCGGAGGTCCACCTACAGGACCTCTCTATAAACAATTTTTCCGGAGGTCCACCTACAGGCCCTCTCTCTAAACAATTTTTCCGGAGGGCCCCCTACAGGCCCTCTCTCCAAACAGTTTTTCCGGAGGTCCACCTACAGGCCCTCTCTCTAAACAATTGTTCCGGAGGTCCACCTACAGGCCCTCTCTCTAAACAATTTTTCTGGAGGTCCACCTATAGGCCCTCTCTCTAAACAATCTTTCCGGAGGGCCCCCTACAGGCTCTCTCTCTAAACAATGTTTCCGGAGGTCCACCTACAGGCCCTTTCTCTAAACAATTTTTCCGGAGGGCCCCTTACAGGCCCTCTCTCCAAACAATTTTTCCGGAGGTCCACCTAGAGGCCCTCTCTCTAAACAATTGTTCCGGAGGTCCACCTACAGGCCCTCTCTCTAAACAATTTTTCCGGAGGGCCACCTACAGGCCCTCTCTCTAAACAATTTTTCCGGAGGTCCACCTAAAGACCCTCTCTCTAATCAATTTTTCCGGAGGTCCACCTACAGGCCCTCTCTCTAAACAATTTTTCCGGAGGTCCACCTACAGGACCTCTCTATAAACAATTTTTCCGGAGGTCCACCTACAGGCCCTCTCTCTAAACAATTTTTCCGGAGGGCCCCCTACAGGCCCTCTCTCCAAACAGTTTTTCCGGAGGTCCACCTACAGGCCCTCTCTCTAAACAATTGTTCCGGAGGTCCACCTACAGGCCCTCTCTCTAAACAATTTTTCCGGAGGTCCACCTACAGGCCCTCTCTCTAAACAATTTTTCCGGAGGGCCACCTACAGGCCCTCTCTCTAAACAATTTTTCCGGAGGTCCACCTAAAGACCCTCTCTCTAATCAATTTTTCCGGAGGTCCACCTACAGGCCCTCTCTCTAAACAATTTTTCCGGAGGTCCACCTACAGGACCTCTCTATAAACAATTTTTCCGGAGGTCCACCTACAGGCCCTCTCTCTAAACAATTTTTCCGGAGGGCCCCCTACAGGCCCTCTCTCCAAACAGTTTTTCCGGAGGTCCACCTACAGGCCCTCTCTCTAAACAATTGTTCCGGAGGTCCACCTACAGGCCCTCTCTCTAAACAATTTTTCCGGAGGTCCACCTACAGGCCCTCTCTCTAAACAATTTTTCCGGAGGTCCACCTACAGGCCCTCTCTCTAAACAATTTTTCTTTGCACCTAGTTCGGTGCTTCCCTAAAATGTGATGGGCATGTGCCTCGCCTTTCTTGGTCTGGGTTAGCATAATTGCCATGAGGGTAACCACCAGGCTGTTGCAGGAGAATTTGGGGTAATGGTGGGATTAGGCAGCCTCAGAGGCATCCATGCATGCTGCCCCTGCTGTTTCCTGTCCATTTCCGTGGTGTTTCCATCATTTTTTGATGTTTCCAGGTTTTCACCCAGCCTTCCCTAGGCAGAGCCTTGGTCCCCTGCAAAAAATGCTCAAGTCTCCCATTGAATTCAATGGGGTTCGTTACTCGAAATGAGCACCCGAGCATCGGGAAAAGTTTGTCTCGAATAACGAGCACCCAGGCATTTTAGTGCTCGCTCATCTCTAATTATTATGCTTCAGGTAAAATCAAGATATTTTTTAGTACTTCTATTCTCCATAAAGGGATTGCCTAAGGTCTATATAGGCCACATAGTCATCCCATTAGAGTAAACAGCAGATCATGAGCAGAGCCAACAGGAGACAAAATGGTATGTCATTTTCCTTGCATTGCTCCCTCTAAGTTCTAAGGACTGAGCAGGTAACAGCAGTCAGATCCCAGTCAATTGGAGACTGATGGCATATTATTTGTTGCCTATATAGCTCCAACATATTCTGTATATTGTTGTCACTGATATCGGTCACTGTCTTCAAAAGAGTTCAGATTCTCTTTCTCAAACATGCAAGGGCCAATTTCATATTTGATTTGATAGAACAACCCCTTTATTTGTGAAATTACAGCAGAATGACAGTAAGCTCAACGTAAATAAATCATAATATTTAAGTGAATCAGGTGAATCTATGCAATTTTGCCACACATTGAAAATAATATGTCATTGAGATTATACGATTATAAGGAACACAGTGAAATTTTGTAATGACTGTGGGCTCTGGGTAACCACATAGACTCTTTGATGGAACAAAAGCCTTTAACAGCTGTTTTCTCATTTACTTCTGGCATAGCCACAAGATATGCCACAAATGTCAAATATATGCAGATTTTATCTCTGGAACATGCACCTATCCCCAGAAAGGGGGAGGGGGGAGAGAGTTTGTCTCCCAATCCTGCCTGGTGCCACAACTACTGTGAAAGGAGAAGCGGACATGCATATCTGGCTCTCTCCAGGCACTTCTATGGGAGTTTTAAAAAAGTCTTTCAGAATCCCTATAAAATTTAATGTAGAAAATGTGTTTGCCTGTTTTCAGAACTCCCACAGAGGTGAATGGAGAGTCGCACATGTCCACCTCTCCATTCACAGTGGAAGAGGCATCAAACAAGAACAGCATTTATCACACATTTGTGGCATATCCTTTTGAGGAGTATATGTCCAGCTACTGTGGAAAAATCAAGGCCAGTTATTTATATTTATTTCCAGAGCTACTATGTGTATATGTGGTATCCTACAGTATCTTTTGACTTTTTTAGTTTCAACCAAATGTATTGAACTTCGATTTCACAATGTTCAAAGTCGCAAAGGAATAAACCTTGCATGGGACTAGCATAGAACAAATGTATAATTGAAACAAATGTGGTGTTTATCTTTACATAGTTGTGAAAAAATTAATCAAATATTGCCCCTTTAGATTCAATAACATTATTAGGACCAAGGCTTCTAGCTGATGCCCAACATAGAGTATCAGAGAAATAAAACAGTATGTCATGTCTGAGTCAATAAAGTAATTAATTTAAAGGGAACCTGTCATCTCCGAAACACCCCCTGAACTAGAGTAAGCGTTGTATAGTGTAAGTGATGCTGAATCTGAACATGTAATTTTTATCTTCGTACTCACTTGCATTCTGACGCTGTGCTCCCACAAACCAGCAGTAAAATGCACTCACTGGACTCCAGTGCTCACTCACATAATGGAGAGGACTCAAAGAAGAGTCCAGTGAGTGCATTTTACTGCTGGTCTGTTGGCGCACAGCGTCGGAATGGAAGTGAGTATGAAGATAAAACTTACATATTCGGATTCAGCATCACTTACACTATACACTGCTTACTCTAGTTCAGGTGGTGTTTCGGTGATGACAGGTTCCCTTTAAGAGGTTTTTTAACTGCCCTTAGTGAATGGAGTGGTCTTTTCTGATTTTGGTCTATATAGATTTGATCATACATTTATCATAAACTGGAGTAATTTGTAAATTGTGTCAGTAAGAACTTCGTGTTTGTCTTCTAGAATCAAATTGCTGGTAAAAGAGACAGTTTTTTTTTCTTAAAACAGTAACTGTTAGATTAGTTAACCTTTTCAAAAACTGTCTGACTTTCTAACAGTTCCACCATATGTGTAGATCGAACCCTTCCTCCCGACATCCTCTAAAACATACATTGCATACATCAGGATATGCAACCTGACTGGCACTATATAAATTGTGTGAAGATAGGAATAACTTGCCAATTGCCTTAATTTACAGCTGTACATTTTCTCTTCACTTCAGACTACAGTACCAGTCAAAAGTTTGGAAACACCATTTCATTCCATGTTTTTCTAAATCATAAATTCATTTTTGAGATAGGAAGCTGATGAAGGACCACAGATGGAATTGAGTATCAAACAAATTTGTGTTGACAAACTAGAATATATATTTTATTTTAGATTCTTCAAAGTAACCCGATTCTGCTTTGATGACACCTTTTCACACTCTTGTCTCTCAATTAGCTTCATGAGATAGTCACCTGGAAGGTTTTTTAATTAACAGGTATGCCCTGTCAAGAGTTAACTTTGAATTTCGTGCCTTCATAATGTATTTAAAACCATCAGTAATGTTATGCAATGTTGGTATACAGTTCTATACAGTGTTTAGCCTTATTCTACTACTGTTCCACATTATGGCAAGAACCACTCAACTAAGTAAAGAGAAATGACAGTCTATTATTACTTTAAGACATGAAAGTCAGTCAATCCAAAAAATTTCCAGAACTTTGAAGTACAGTCATGAAAACCATAAAACGCTATGAATTTGACTTTCATGAGGACTGGCCTAAGAAAGGAAGGCAATAAGTTTAACCTACCTCTATCACAGAGGACAAGTTCATTAGCGTTACCAGCCTCATGACATATTTAAAGTGGTTAAAAAACTGCATCAAGTTCAACCAAGGGATAAAACAGGATGGGAATTTTAGAAAGAGGAGTGAGACCCAGACTTCTACATGTTTTTATTAAAGTTATTTACTTTTACGAATTCACCTAAGCCCATTTTAAAATTGCCCACTCTTCCTACTGTGACCACATCCTGAGGTAGACTATTCTACAGATTCACAGTTCTTACAGGAAAGAAGCCTTGATGCCTCTGGAGACTAAACTTTTCTTTTTCCAGACAGAGGCAGTGCCCCCTTGTCTTTTGAGGGGATTTTATATGGACCATTTAAATATTTGTATAGGTTAATCATATCCCCCTTAGAGTCTATAAAGACTAAATAAATGTAACCTTAATTTAATCTTTCCTCATAACCTTGGGGTATATTACACTTGGAGATTGCCTACCAGATCCTTGCTAATGAATGTTCATAGTAGCACTCTGGCAGTATAATACTGCCATTGATTACCTGATGAACAAGCAATCCAGATTTTTAAGCACACTTAAGGAGAATCATCATTTGCCGGTGGCAGATTATGCTGTGTAATCATAATCTGCTGCTGACAAACAACTAGTCAGTATGGGGATAAGCAATGGAATAATGGCCACTCCTCCCCCTACTATGGAGGAGATCATTGCATATAATAGCAGCGGTCTCCTCCACTAGCGAGCAGGCGATTGCCAGGGAGGAGCACTCTCCTCTTGTCAATCATAAGCTGCATGGCTAAACATAATACTGTCCCTCCCAGAGTATCCGGTCTATGGACTGGTTCCCAGAACTGAACTGTATATTCCAGACAAATTAGAGCCTACATAATCTCTTTACAGAGTTCAAGTACCAGACACATCTCAACAACAAATGTTCAAAGAAGACTACAAGAATTAGGCCTTTAAGGTTAAAATGCAGCAAATCAGCCACTAATCCGGAACAAGGAATAAACATTAGACCAAAGTTTTTTTGAAATACATAAAAGGTGAACAAATGGTTTCTACATGTGTTTCCATATGCGCTTCCCACAATGAAGCATGGAAGAGAAGGTGTGATGCTTTGGAGGTACTTTGTAGGAGACATTGTTGGAGCTTTATTCAAAATTTAATGCACACTTACTCAGCTTGGCTACCACAACACTCAGCAGCGACTTGCCACCCCATCTGGTTTACATTTAGTTTAAATATCATATGTTTTTCAAAACAACCATAACCTCAAACACATGTCCAGGCCATGTAAGGGCTATTTGACCAAGGAGGAAAGTGATGAAGTCAGACGACGTGGCCTCTACAATCACCTGACCTTAACCCAGTTAAAATGGTTTTGAATGAGAACTCCTTCAAGACTGTTAGAAAAAATAAAGCCATCATCAAAAGAAAAGGTTCATATGAGTGAGAAAAATGGACTTGTGTTACTGACTCAGTGGAACCAAAAGCGTTGGCAGCCATTATAGGGATATTTATTGGTTGTGTTAAAAGCAAGGCACTTCAGGACTGGACTAGTCCCTTCTTCAGACAATACATATCCTCACATCAAAAAAGTGTGTGTGTGGGGGGGTAAAATATAAAACATTCTGGTTTGTTTAACTCTTCTTTGTTTACTACTCAATTCCATATGTGTTCGTTTTAGAGAGAGTACCCCACTGTAAAAGAGATGTGCAAGTCAGTTCTCCTTTCAAAAGGAAAATAACTACATACTAAGTTTCAGCGAAATTGGAGTATATTTGATTCAGGTAGAATAAATTCTGACCCAAATTAAATTTTTTGAAAAATTTGGTGCATTTGGCATAAAACATCTCTAGTTCCGTCTTCATTTTCATGTTCAATATGAATCTACAATTAGAGATGAGCGAATCGAATACCATGAAGTGGAATTCGATCCAAATTTCAGGATAAATTTGATTCACCTAGAAGCCGAATTTCCTCCTGCTTCGTGTCAGCGAATCGATTTAACCTGAAATAGTGTATAGTGAAATAGTGTAAAAAAAAAAAAAATCATACTTTCCTCCTCATTTGCTCGCGACGGGCCGCCAGCCTCCATCTTGCTTTAAGATCTCGGCGTCATGACGTAATCTCGTGCCGTGCAAGATTTCCGGCCAGATCTTTAAGCAAGATGGCGGCGGGCGGCCCGTCGCGAGCAAATGGAGGAGGTAAGTATGATTTTTTTTTTTAAATGTTAATTTTATACTTTTTTTGCACTCAGATGTCGCGATCATGTATGAACGCAGCATCTGAGGGGTACAATAACTGGGGCGGCGCTATCGCAGCTCCCTGTCATTGCACCCACTACTTACCAAAAATGCACTTCGTGGTGAAGTAATTCTTCACGAAGCAAATTTTTTTGTAAAATTTGCCGAATCAGCCGAATCGAACTTTTCAAAACTTCGCTCATCCTTATCTACAATGTAAGAAAAAAAAGAAAGAAAAAACATGGCCAACCTTCTGACTGGTACTATATTTAGGTGACCATACAAAGAGGACAATGGCCCCAGGTAATTAGCTGTGAATAAGCAAAGTGGCTTCTTTGGCGCTAGTTCCAAGGGGTCTGTGATATGATGTTATTAAGACAATCAAAGACTTCTGTCGAGTATAGTTTTGTTTTGTTTTTTTGCTGGGAAAAGTCAGGGTTATAAAACAGATAAGTCAATCATGAAAAATTGTCTTTTAATGTGAATATACTGTTCTCCTCCACAAATTAAGACTTAAATGTATATAAAGAAGAATAAGCTAGTAAATTTAAAGTTCATGCACCTTTCCCCAGGTAAAGGTTCCTTATATACCTATAGATGGCCAGCCATAGGCTCCAAAAAATCAGGGCACACAAGCGCTGGACCTTGAAGAGTCAGGAAAGCATGCCCTAAGGACGGAAGAGGGAGTGACCTTCCCAGCAGAAAAAAAACAAAAACAAAAACACATGGGACTGGTGTGTCAAGAGCCTTAGGACCCCATCAGCAGCAGCAGGAGGGTGTGAGATGTGGAGCCTGTGCCTGCCCTGGACAGTGGGACGGCAGCAGTACGGAGCACCATCACACCAGACAGCCTTGTGCTTGTGTAATGCAATATCTTTTGACATTTTTGATACTTTTGCTACTAATACTGACATGCTATATTATATGTAAAAAGTAAAAGAAAATTCAAATGACAAGATGGCTCATAAAATTTGTTGTGATCTAGGATGACAAAGGTGACATTATTACACAGCAGGAGAGCTTTTAAAAACAGTTTTATCTGAATGAAACTGTGCCAGTCAAAGCATCCAGACATTACAAATACACATATGGATGTAAGGAAGAAAAATGTGCTAATGATATGGTGGCATGACTTAATTAAGGATAACAGGAATTATGGTTGTTTAGATGTAAAGTGTCACATACACACATGCTTAACATACTAGTCTATGGTGCCAGGTTCCTTTTAATAGAGCCTATCGCAAAATGTATGTAATATATTAGTCCCAAATTGATAAATATACTAACTGACCTATTTTACATTTTTTTCTTTTCTATGTGGAAAAAGCACATCTATTTAGCTCATAATATTAAGACATACAATATGCACATGCCTGTTCTGTCGAAGTAAGTATCAGTGCCTAGACAATGAATTACTGTATTTTATTGTGTTCCCTTATAAGATGATACACAACTGTACACAACAAATTATTTAGCCTTCCAAAGTTGTTTATATACCAATAAACACACCAGGGATCCTCAAAAACTATACAGACCTATGACTTTACCAAATAATGCAGCGGATAACTTCATCCTATAAAAGTCTAATAAATATATTTGATTGTGTAAGGAAAACATAGATATGTCTTCGGATGAGAACTGATATACCTTGATACTGCCAAGCTGCTTGTCTACCGTCAGCACAATGTCAATCTAGTACAGAGCTAATAATCTGAATCCTTTGAGACAAACAGTTGCTAGGGATGTATTACCTTACAAATACAGCCTTTACAGTGTTATGTACATTATTTTACATATAAGGACACAGTGAAGATGAGAAGATGAAGAAAGAGAATCACAAGAAGGGTGGGTTTGCCCATAATGCATTGCAGTAAGTCTCAGCCAATCATGAGGGACTATAACTGTGATGTCCATTGGAGAGATAGGAGATCCAATGAATAGATCTTAAAACACACCAGCTAGTTCAATTTTAAAATTGATTAATGGCAGCTATTTTACGGATAGCTGTAGCATTTAAATATACTGGGCAGATTTATCATAGCCCTGCGGCGTATGATTAGGCATACACTGCCGCATAGTTCGCCTGATTCATCAAAACATCCGGTGGTCCATGCACCTGAACTGAAATCTACACCAGAAAACTGGTGTAGAAGAAGATAAATGTTGGGTGGCCACCCCCTCACCACCATTGCCAAACACCTCCCCAATCTCACCACACCCCATTTTCGAAAAAATGGTGAGGCCAACAGAGTAATGAGACTTAAAGGGAGTCTGTAACCTCATTTTCACCTATATAACTAATAGCACAGGCCCACAGAAGATTGCATACACATCCCAGATATACCTATGTGCACTATGTGTCTGTATTCCATGTCCAGAAAAAGCACTTTTATTCTGCAGGGAAACAGCTCCCAAATGCCCGGCTCTGCTGCTGCAAGTGCTCAAAGCAAACCAGACTGAAGAGGGGAGGGCTGCTTTAGCTGCTCATATCTTGGGATTTGTAGCAGATCTTCTTTGAAAGCTGACATTCCAAGCTTTCAAATGATACCAAATCCATAGCATTACATCCAGTATATCAGAAGATATAGCTGTTAGAAATTGAGTCAGGAGAGAAAGCTGTTTTTAGTTTCACTTTCAGCTGGGCACTTGGGAGCTGTTTTCCTGCAGAATAAAAGTGCTTTTTCTGGACATGTAATACAGACACACAGTGCTGGGATGTGTGTGCAATCTCCTGTGGGGCAATGCTTTTAGTTATATAGGTGAAATTGAGGTGACAGACTCCCCTTAAGCAATGAAAAAAGTAGCAAGCATGTAGTGACATATCTATATGATAAATGTGGTCCACAGTACTCAACAAATTATTAATGTAAATCATCCCAACATGCCAATCTTCAACACCTAATTCACAATCAGTTACAGAAATGTCTTGTGGCACTGTAATTGTTGGTGCTAGGAATAGACTTTCCAATCTGTTGATGCAATATGAAAAGATTTTAGCACTCCATTGAATCATAATGCAATTTTATTTTCACGCAGCAACACACGTGATTGCTCAGTCTGTGGGGACCTTCATCAAACTGAAACTACACAATACGTACAGGGATAAATTCATGATATAATGCAGATAATACCATTCAGTCCATATGGTACACAGATGCAGTCACAATAGTGTCTCAAGACAATGTACGGTATTGTGTATTTGACAACACACAAAATAGTTTCATAATAGACAGCTGTCAAAGCTGTAAATGAAATAAAAGCAATATATCTAGTGTGAGATATATAATGTGTAAGCAGCCAGTTTAGTTCACACTGTTCATGCATACTTTTTACAACTCAGGATGAGAGAGGTCTTCTAATAGTAAGTGGTGTGTACAACCACAAGAAATGTAAAATGTCAATGTGTAAAGTAAAACATTGCTAAGGAAATAAAACATTAGGGGTGGAATAATTGTACTAAATCTGAAAGATTGATGGTTCTATAGGAAAAGATAATGTCTACTATATGGGTCCTAGGGTGCTCCTTAAAGAAAAAAGTCAGAATAAATGGATAGAGCTGACTGAATGGTAACACTAAAACAGCACAAAATAAGAAAGAAGAAAAGGAAGGCAGAGGGAAAGAGAAGAGCTTAAACAAGACAGCAACAAGGAAGGAGAAAATAAGAAGAAAAAAGAAGCCAAGGTGGGAAAAGGATAGGTGAAACAAAGGTGGAATGGGGGAGGGAGAAAAGGGAGAGAGTGTTGAAAAGCAGCAGATGAATGGAGTTACAGGAAAGAGAATTAGAGAGAAGTGAAAAAGGAGAGGATGGGAAAAGTGGGAGAAGGGGTGAGAGGGAAAAAGGAAAAATGGAAGTAGAGTAAAAAACTGGGGAGGGGGGAAAGAACATGGAAAGAGAAAATAGGAAGACATAGGAAGAAACAATCCAGTCTCTACATCTCTTTACTCTTATCCCTCTTCAGACTTTCTTTCTTTTCAAGTTTCTTTTTTATTATTTTTACAATATGAACAAGTGCAGTAGTACAACAGCCAACACATGAGACAAGAATAGGTCAATACAAAAGTACTACAAGTGTAAATTGCCAGGTAGGAACATAAAGCAAATAGTACCGTCTATTTAATAGCTGCTTATATGAGCTATGCAGAGTAGAAGAAGGAGTGGCGGTACCTTATAGTAAGTAATGACAAAAAAGGTAGAGAACAAATAGGTAAATCGAGGGGAAACTGTGGTGTGGGTATAGGGATGATGTGAGGGGGGGGGAGGGAGGGAAACATAGGGATTTATTGGAGGAAAGGCACAGGCTAGACCTAGACAGCTTCACCACATATGCAGATAAGTGCCCTGAGCCTGTTTGCAATTCCAACATGTATCAGAGCTCAAACAAGTCATTTGCTTAAGGCGCACCGGTGTGAGGTACCACCGTGAAATCAATTTAAAGGAGTTTTCTTGTAATCTTGTGCAACGTGAGATCCCATGTGAGTTGAAGTAGATTTGTTTAATTTCTTGGTCTGACCAGGTTAAGTTAAGGTCACTACTCCATAAGTTTATATATGATCTATTGGAGGGGAATTTTGAAAGTTGAATGAGCTGGTACAATTTGGAGAGTAAGTGTTTCGGGAAGGCAGTGGAAGATAAAAGCTTCTCATATTCAGTGAGTTCTCTCCTAATGTCCCCAGATTTCAAGGCACTAGTTATAATGTGATGAACGTGTGACTTATTTAGAGAGTGCAGGAAGGTAGAATCAAGATGGTCAGAACCATCTACTGCTTCTGCAAAAGCCGTTAGTGGGATGTTAGACATTCCTCCTCTGAGCTTGCGTTGGGTGAGAAGGTCGTGTTTCAAACGTGGTTTCTTTCCTTGCCAAAGGAAGTGGCTAATGACCTTTCTGATAGAAGAGAAAAAGGAAACGGGAAGTGAAAATGGAAGGGTTTGAAACAGGTATAGAAGTTTGGGCATTATAATGGATTTGATTAGGTTCTTACGCCCCATCCATGAGAGCAAAGGTACAGACCAAGACTCAAAAATGGATTGGATGTTTTTGGGCATATGAGCATAGTTAAGAGTGAAAAGGTTCTTCCATGAGGGGCTGATTTTGAGACCTATGCTCAGCAGGCCAGGGGAATGGGAACTCTCTCTGAAGTGACTCTTTAAGTAGAGGATCTTGATTCATAGCGCTTCAGATTTGGTAGCATTTATTTTGAAGTTTGAGATTTGTCTGTATTCCTGCAAGATTAGATGAAGGGCCGGGAATGCTTTTTCCAGGTTGGAGATAAACAGTAGTATATCATCTGCGAAGGCAGCTACGTTTTGTGAAGAGGTGCCGTGGACATAACCTCTAATATCTGGATTTTCTCTAATCATCTGCAGGAGTGGTTCCAAGGATTATATGAACAATGCTGGAGAGAGTGGGCAGCTCTGTCTAGTACCATTTTTAATGTCAAATGGAGCAGATAGTGTCTGATTGATACGTAGCCTAGTCTATGGGCAGGAGTACATAGCAAAAATGGCATCAATGAATGGGGAGGGGAATCCAAAAAGTGACATCACTTCCTTTATGTATGTCCAGTCCACCCTATCGAAGGCCTTCTCCGCGTCTGTTCCTAGCAAGACCAGGGGAGTTTTCTGTGTCAAGGAAAGTTGTAGGAGAGACAGAACTCTCATGGTGTGGTCTTTCCCTTCCCTGCCGGGAACAAAACCTATTTGCTCTGGATTGATTAAAGAGGACAAGAGAGGGCTGATCCTAGAAGCTAAGAGGCTAGCATACAGTTTGAGATTTGTGTTTAACAGAGAAATAGGTCTGTAACTGCCACAGCATTTGGGGTCTTTCTGTTCTTTGTGAATTAGGGTGATATAGGCTTCTAAGGACTGCTTGGGGATAGGTGTTCCTGAAAGGTATGAATTAAAAGTGTCGGTCAGACGGGAGATCAGAATGGGCGAGAAGGATTTGTAGTATGAACTTTGAAGGCCATCTGGACCAGGGGCCTTCCCTCCAGCGCACTTCAACAGGGTGGACCGGACCTCTTCTGTGGAAAAGGGTCTAAGTAAGGTGGTTTGAGCTTCAGAAGGGACCAAGGGGAGCGAGATACGTGATAGGAATGTTTTTATATTAGCAGACTTTGACTCATCCGGGGATGTCTGTGTGGGGGGTGGTAATTGGTAGAGTGAAGTATAGAATTTGATAAATTCACCTTCAATCACAGAGGGGTCCGTGGATGTGTTACCATCTGCTGTTGAAATTTCTGCTATAAAAGTACGGGGTTTCCTTTTCTTGAGAGTCATCATTAATTTGGAGGCTTTATCCCCATGAGCGTAAAATGAGTGTTTTACTGACATGTAAACTTTAGCAAGGTTCTTGTTTAAAATATCCCTCAATTGTAATCTCGCTTCTGTGAGTTGCTGGAGATGTTGTGCAGCAAACAAATGCTTGTACAGCTTTTCTAAATCTCCTATCTGTTTTTGAAGCTCCTCAATCTGAGCGCTACGTTGTTTTTTCTGGAATGAGCCAGCAGATATGAACTTCCCTCTGATCGTGGCTTTGTGGGCCTCCCAAACAATAGGTATTGACACACCTTTGTCTGTGTTAACCTCAAAGTAGGAAGATAGCGCGTTTGAGATCCTAGCGTGTACTGAGGGGGTTGATAAGAGAGTTTCATTGAGTCTCCAAGGGGAATTGTGGGTTTTGTGAGGGGAGAGTTGTAGTGATAATTCCACGGGATAGTGGTCTGAGAAGGTGTTGGAGCCGATCTTAGCATTCCTGATTTTATGTAGAGAAGTATGGTGGATGAAAAAATAATCAATCCTGTGGTATGAGTTGTGTGGTCTGGAGTATAACGTGAAATCTTTTTCCTTAGGGTGTACAAAGCGCCAAGTGTCCCTGATTGAGAGGAGGTCAAGAGACGTATCGTCTTGAATGCAATAGAAGATTTCCCCTGGGAAGTGTCTAAGAGGGGATCTAGGGCGATGTTAAAATCACCCCCTACTATAAGCTCCCCTCTACAGAGGCTCCCAATTTTTGTAAGAGCGGAGCGGATCCAAGGGGCCTGTCCAGAGTTTGAGGCGTAAATGTTAGCCAAAGTTAACAATTGACCATTTAACTTCCCCACGATTAACAGTAACCTGCCTTCATCATCTGAAAAGGTGTCTAAGAGCTCAAAGGAGTGGTGTTTAGCAATGGCACTGGAAACTCCTTTGGAGTTCTTGGTGTCAGAATGAGAATGAAACCAATGTGAGTAAAAGTGCCTGTGGAAAACTCGTTTTTTTTGCTTGAGAAAATGAGTTTCTTGAAGAAAAATAATGTCTATATGTGACTTTTTGAAATGGTGCAAAATGTGACTCCGTTTCACAACCGCATTGAGACCTCTGGTGTTGTATGAAACTAATTTTATGGCTGCCATAATGATGGGATGAGAGTATGTAGGACGCGTTGAATTGCTGGAGTTAGAAGATGGCTAGCGGGACTAAATACTGATGCCAGTGGAAGTGGCGTGCCAGGTATTGGATGTTGTGCTGAGTAGATGAGAAATAAGGGAAATAACTGTAGGTAGTGTAGAAGGAACCATGATAATTACACAAACATTGTACAAGAAATTATGCAATTATTATAGGCGCCGGCACCCAGAGGAGAAAGACTGATCCATACACAGAGAAGATATAACCTGGCGTAGGCACCGGTGGAGACCCATCGTTTCTTCATGAGAGACTCCTTGGATCCTCTAGACCCCGACGCCGCCCACCAGCGACCACCAAAGTTCCTATGAAACATTGGAAAGAATGCAATGTTAACAAATAACAGGGTGCAACAGGAAAAGATGACTTATCTTCTCATAGTCGAGAAGGACTATCTTCTTGACAGGAAGAAGCGTGTGATGGAGAATTCAACGATTCTCAGGCAGGGATCTTCATGTTGAGTCAATGTCTATGCAATGTGGAGTAAGTTTCCTTTGCCTCCTGCGGTTTTTGCCTCTTTTGTCTCCGCCCACCACTTCCCATGGTGTCAGAGGAGGGATTGATGGGAGTGATGTGAGATCCTGAATGGGGGACCAATCTGGAATGTCTATATCATCTATCTTCATGATCTGAAGTATTTCTTGCAGCTCCGAATGGTTCCGTAGAAGAAATCTCTTTCCATCAAACGAGAATGATAGTCCAAAGGGGAATAGCCATCTATATTGGATGTTACGCTGCCTTAGGACTTCTGTGAATGGCCATAAGATGTTTCTCTTTGAAAGGGTGACTCTGGCCAGGTCCTGGTATATGAAGATTGACGAGTCCTCAACTGAGACCGGTGGGCTTGAGCGGGACAGGCAGAGAACATCATCTCCAGCGAGTAGTAGTAGTAGTAGTTGTCGCCGAGAACTGTCGCAAAAAGCCTTTTCAAGGTGTCACAAAGCGATTCTTGCAGTATAGATTCAGGAATCCCCTTGATGTGAAGATTATTGCGGCGAGCTCTATTCTCCTGATCCTCAAGCCAGTTGATCATTTTATTCAGGTGGGACTGACAGGTAATAAATGAGGAGGTTGCTGCCTCAGTGTAGGAAATCAGTTGAGATTGAGTGGTTTCCAGTTGCTCTACTCTCCCTCCAATGGATTTCACATCCTGCTTGATATCCTGAAGCTCCCTTAGCACCGGTTTGAGGGCTTTTGAGAGTGCTTTGCTCAGAAAGGATCTAGATATCGGAAGGCTCTTATCCTCCGCCCTGCATTCTGTCTCGCTATCCATCTCAGCAGAAGATAGAGGGGCGTCCTTTGTTGAAGCACTAGGATGAGAGGGAAATTTCAACTGGGAGTTCTTGTTTGGGGTGGATTGGTGATTTCTCTGAAGGTAGGAGTCAATAGATCCAGGGTTTTTTGGCGCAGAGTTTCTCACTTTTTGTGGGCCAATTTTCACCATCCCTCTCTTGATGCAGTGGTATAGGTAGGGTTTAGGTCCTAGATGCTGAGACGGATTTTCATAGCTGAAGGCCCTATGCCGTGGCTTGGTGACTACTTAATGCATAGTCATACTGCATGAGTTGTTATGACAATGGAAGAAGGTGTGTTGGCCGCCGTTGCAGCCTAGAAAAATTGGGTCACTGGCCCTTGAAAGTAAAGTCCAAATATGTGACTGGAGTATAGACAGGGCTTCTGGAAAATTTGATTATCCCTGCCTGATGCAAAGACATACTTTTTGGCCTCACAACTTTATCATATAGCCAGATGGAAGCAGAATGAGTTTTTCTATACTTGATTGCAAGAACTAAGGGAGACTTTCAGGATATCTTCCAATGGCTAGAGTCAGGGCAAAGAAGTAAAGATTGGGAATTATTCCCATCAGTAGGAAAATATATTAGGATATGGAGTGAGGTTAAAAATATACTGAAAACATATGGGATACTGAATTTTGCACCGGTGTTTAATAATAAGAATCTACAATCTGTTTGTGATTTGGGGGTATTGAGCTGCCAAAAGAAAATAGGTAATTTTGAATTGGGGAAATTGGTATGTGCCAACGAGGTTATAAACTGGGATGAATTCAGGGAGGCCCTAGGGCTTACCACAAAATACTGGCTCGAATATATTAGACTCAAACACGCATTGAACCAAATTCTGAAGAAAGGGACAAATAAAATAGAAAATACACCTGGACTAATAAATAATCTTAGAAATGGTAGAATTAAAAATAAAGAGGTTTCAAGAATATATGTTGATCTCAGAGAACACTTCTCGGTGGAATTTAAATGTATAAGAGCGTGGGAAGAGGAGACGGGGCTGATTGGAGAAATTCAATGGAGTACAGTATTTCAAAATATCAGTAAAGCCTCTAGATCTGGAAACCATCGTATGGTGCAGTTCAATATAGTACATAGACTTTATTACACCCCTAAACTTCTTAATAGATTTAGAAGGGCCAGGAACGTTAAGTGCCCCCGTTGTGGAGAAATAGAGGCCGGAATGACTCACATGTTTTGGTCCTGCAGAGAGCTAATGAAATTCTGGCAGGAGATTAATGGGAAATTAGCGAATAAATGAAAACAGTACAATACAGTTGGAACTGACTTTGAAATTAGCAATTTTGGGAGATGATACTCAAATCAATGCACCAAAGGAAACTAAAATTAATCTATTACGTGATTTGCTGATAGCAAAATTGATCATAGCTGGGAATTGGATTTCCCCAAGAGTTCCAAGCTATTTGAAATGGGAAGAGACAGTAGGGCTATATAACTGTTAATTTTTTTTTTTTTTTTTTTGCTTTCTCTCTCCTTGGTGGCTCTCGGGTGGGTGGGGGGTAGGGGGGGTATTTAGGTATTAATTTGTATTGTTTATGTATAAATATTTTGAACATCTGTATGGAATTAATCGAAAAGTTAAATAAAAAGTACCAAAAGAAAAAGGAAAAAAAAAAAAAAAAGGGCTTCTGGAAAATTTGAAGCAGGGCTTCTAGCGTAAATCAGGACGGCCTGTATCCGTTGGGAGTCAGAGGCTAGGTGGTTAAGGCCAGAGAGACAGATGGTGTTGTGGCCTATTACTACTGGCTACCTGAGGGGGATGAGTGTAGCTATGGAGCTCCATCTCCGATCAGGTCAGGTGGACTGGTGCAACGTTACTAGCGTGCAGCGGGCTGGATGATGACCCGTGCAGATCCCAGTCAGAAGGAGTCTCTTCAGAGTGTAAGTAATCACCCCCCTGATCACTCCTGGCCACAGGAAAATGCAACCCTGGTGAGGGGAATGACCGCAGGGCCCACGCCAGCGCTCCAGACTTCTGCGGATGACAGATGTGTCGGCCAAATGATGGCAAAACTCCCAGGTAGCAGATGCACTGGACTGTCTGGCTTCTTATGAAGGGGAGATGGTGTGCTGTGTACGGGCGTCCGGCTAACGTAGTGATGGGGCCGGAAATCGAGGCCCGGGATGCCTCCGGTGGAGTAGGCCTCACTCTCAGACTCCGCATTTGTGGTCCCACCAGGCAGATATAAGCATCTTCACTTGTAGCCCGTGTTCTCCTCAACCTTAGGTCGATGATTGTCTGGTGTTTTTAATCCAGGGGACTCAAAGATGTTCACGGATTAAGGATTTGCTGCGGAGCTCTGTGAAAACGCGTTTTCTCCACGCTCTTCAGACTTTCATCACTCATCACTAGAGATGAGCGAGTAGTGTTCGATCGAGCCGGTATTCGATCGAATACTACGCTATTCGGCATACTCGATTTCAATCGAGTATAACGGCGATGGCGCACTTAGAATTCGTTTCCCCTCCCAACTTCCCTGGCGCTCTTTTTCCACCAATCAACATGCAGGGGGGGTATGACAGGCACGCTGAGCACGCTGGCAGCGCGAAAACAGCGTCTACATGGATTGGCTGGAAAAACCATGTGACCTCGAATATTAAAAACTCAGCTCTTCCTGCTCGTACGCATATGCTGCGTGAACTTAGTCAGGGACAGAGGCTGGAGAAGGGACAGACAGGTTTTAGCAGTTGGACAGGCAGGAGCGTGATTAAAAGCCCTTATCAGGGCTACTATAGTGCACTACAGTGATAGCTTTACTACAAGATACACTTTACAGAGAACGGCTGCCGTATTCAGGGATAGCTGCTGGAGTAGGGACAGAGAGAGCCATTAGTGGTGTATTAGGTGCTCTGCTACATACCAAACTATATTTGGCACTACTGTTCAGCGTTCTTTTTGGCTGAAAAACCCTGTTATATAACTAGTGTGTATATGCACCATCTGATCTGGCAGTATACGGCTGTGAATTTTATTTTATTTTTTTAAATACAGTTTATTTGGCTCTAGTGTTCTGGGTTCTGTGTGCCTGCAATACCCTTTTTGTATACCAGGTGTAAATACCCACCGTCTGTTCAGTTAGTACACGGCTGTGTACCTTGAAATATACAATATCTAGGCCATTTAATAGGCCACTGTACTGTGCGTTCTCTTGCTAAATTATCTCACATACCTGGTGTAAATACCCACCGTCTGTTCTGTTACTACACGGCTGTGTACTTTGAAATATACAATATCTAGGCATTTTAATAGGCCACTGTACTGTGCGTTCTCTTGTTAAATTATCTCACATACCTGGTGTAAATACCCACCGTCTGTTCTGTTACTACACGGCTGTGTACTTTGAAATATACAATATCTAGGCATTTTAATAGGCCACTGTACTGTGCGTTCTCTTGCTAAATTATCTCACATACCTGGTGTAAATACCCACCGTCTGTTCTGTTACTACAACGGCTGTGTACTTTGAAATATACAATATCTAGGCATTTTAATAGGCCACTGTACTGTGCGTTCTCTTGTTAAATTATCTCACATACCTGGTGTAAATACCCACCGTCTGTTCTGTTACTACACGGCTGTGTACTTTGAAATATACAATATCTAGGCATTTTAATAGGCCACTGTACTGTGCGTTCTCTTGCTAAATTATCTCACATACCTGGTGTAAATACCCACCGTCTGTTCTGTTACTACACGGCTGTGTACTTTGAAATATACAATATCTAGGCATTTTAATAGGCCACTGTACTGTGCGTTCTCTTGCTAAATTATCTCACATACCTGGTGTAAATACCCACCGTCTGTTCTGTTACTACACGGCTGTGTACTTTGAAATATACAATATCTAGGCATTTTAATAGGCCACTGTACTGTGCGTTCTCTTGCTAAATTATCTCACATACCTGGTGTAAATACCCACCGTCTGTTCTGTTACTACACGGCTGTGTACTTTGAAATATACAATATCTAGGCATTTTAATAGGCCACTGTACTGTGCGTTCTCTTGCTAAATTATCTCACATACCTGGTGTAAATACCCACCGTCTGTTCTGTTACTACACGGCTGTGTACTTTGAAATATACAATATCTAGGCATTTTAATAGGCCACTGTACTGTGCGTTCTCTTGCTAAATTATCTCACATACCTGGTGTAAATACCCACCGTCTGTTCTGTTACTACACGGCTGTGTACTTTGAAATATACAATATCTAGGCATTTTAATAGGCCACTGTACTGTGCGTTCTCTTGCTAAATTATCTCACATACCTGGTGTAAATACCCACCGTCTGTTCTGTTACTACACGGCTGTGTACTTTGAAATATACAATATCTAGGCATTTTAATAGGCCACTGTACTGTGCGTTCTCTTGCTAAATTATCTCACATACCTGGTGTAAATACCCACCGTCTGTTCTGTTACTACACGGCTGTGTACTTTGAAATATACAATATCTAGGCATTTTAATAGGCCACTGTACTGTGCGTTCTCTTGCTAAATTATCTCACATACCTGGTGTAAATACCCACCGTCTGTTCTGTTACTACACGGCTGTGTACTTTGAAATATACAATATCTAGGCATTTTAATAGGCCACTGTACTGTGCGTTCTCTTGCTAAATTATCTCACATACCTGGTGTAAATACCCACCGTCTGTTCTGTTACTACACGGCTGTGTACTTTGAAATATACAATATCTAGGCATTTTAATAGGCCACTGTACTGTGCGTTCTCTTGCTAAATTATCTCACATACCTGGTGTAAATACCCACCGTCTGTTCTGTTACTACACGGCTGTGTACTTTGAAATATACAATATCTAGGCATTTTAATAGGCCACTGTACTGTGCGTTCTCTTGCTAAATTATCTCACATACCTGGTGTAAATACCCACCGTCTGTTCTGTTACTACACGGCTGTGTACTTTGAAATATACAATATCTAGGCATTTTAATAGGCCACTGTACTGTGCGTTCTCTTGCTAAATTATCTCACATACCTGGTGTAAATACCCACCGTCTGTTCTGTTACTACACGGCTGTGTACTTTGAAATATACAATATCTAGGCATTTTAATAGGCCACTGTACTGTGCGTTCTCTTGCTAAATTATCTCACATACCTGGTGTAAATACCCACCGTCTGTTCTGTTACTACACGGCTGTGTACTTTGAAATATACAATATCTAGGCATTTTAATAGGCCACTGTACTGTGCGTTCTCTTGCTAAATTATCTCACATACCTGGTGTAAATACCCACCGTCTGTTCTGTTACTACAACGGCTGTGTACTTTGAAATATACAATATCTAGGCATTTTAATAGGCCACTGTACTGTGCGTTCTCTGCTAAATTATCTCACATACCTGGGGTAATACCCACCGTCTGTCTGTTAATACACGGCTGTGTACTTTGAAATATACAATATCTAGGCATTTAATAGGCCACTGTCTGTGCGTTCTTTGGCTAAATTATCTCACATACCTGGTGTAAAATACGCCACCGTCTGTCTGTTTACTTACACGGCTTGTGTAAGACTTGAAATATACAATATCTAGGCATTTTAATAGGCGCAGTTTTTTTAATTTTTTGTTTTTTTTACTGGTACTGTGGCGTTCTCTTGTTAATTATCTCACATACCTGGTGTAAATGACGCCACCGGTCTGTTCTGTTACTAACACGGCTGTGTACTTTGAAATATAACAATATCTAGAGGCATTTTAATAGGCACTTGTAACTGTGCGTTCTCTGTGTTTAAATTACTCACATCGGTACCTGGTTGTAAATACCCACCGTCTGTTCTGTTACTACACGGCTGTGTACTTTGAAAATATAATATCTAGGCATTTTAAATAGGCCACTGTAGTGTGCGTTCTCTTGCTAAATTAT